>PVJX010011187.1:0-54413 GCA_004027295.1 Dolichotis patagonum | reverse complement strand
TCAATACCAATGAAAGAGATCAATTCCAAGAAAAATTCTGGCTGGATCCCACACTATTGTTGAGATCACTTAGGTTATTTGCTCTTTATCCAAACATAACACTTGATTGCCAAGGGCATTTCTATTGCATTTTGAACTATTAAATCCTGCAATGACAATCCCTTCAACTATAGAGCCAATAATGCTGCATACAGCTTACTAATAACAATGAATGGAGGTCGTTGACACACTTAAAAAGTTAAGAGAAATAGACATTTGAGGGTAAATTTCTTCTTTATTAGGGGAGAAATGATCACTCTTCTTTTGTAAACCAAGGAAGGTGCTTAAATCTGAAGCAAGGGTCCCTTTGCTAGGTTTACAGAAAGCTCTGTGATTAGAAGTTAATCCTTGAAGAAAGTTTTTATTTTTCATGATTGTAGTGCTTTGTACTAGGCTCCACAAAGGACATTTTGACCCACATAACTTTATAGGAAATTGGTGTTTTTGAAGTTTTTTTTTTGTATTGGGAGTCACTCAGGACCTCGTGCTCACTGAAGTACTTCTGAATTTAGCACCTAGATCAAGTCATTTGTGGAATCCATGGAGAGCATTATACTTTTTAAAACTTGTGTGGGTTAGTATTTACTTGCTCATAATTTGGAAACTTGAGTAAAACAAAGATGTATTTTAAATATGTATACGTTTGACTTACTGTATACACTAGGATTGTTAGAATGGAAAACCTCTTGGTCAGAGGTTGTAAATTGACAGCCCACTGGATATATCTGTTCCAAACATATTTCCCTGGTGACTGAACTATTTTGAACCAGATATTAATGCTTAAAAATGGAGAAATATCTCTTAAAATCATTTTTCACAATAATTGACTAAATTCTTGTTAATAACGACTTGTAAATGATATTTTCAGACAGGGCCAGTACTCTCCGATGTGCCTTAGTTCTTGCTTTTTAGTATCTGTTACACCTAGCTTTACATTTTCATCTGTGTACATTTTATAGCTCTTTTTAAAAAATCTTTTTGAGGAAGTGTTTCCTTATGCATTTCAGGCTGGCCTTGAACTCACTTTGTAGCCCAATCTGGCCTCAAACTCACAGTAATTCTCCTGCCTCAGCCTACTGAGTGATGGGTTTCAGGCATGTACCACCACACCCAGCTTGGATGTCTCTCTCTTAATTCATAGGCAAAAGAGTATTAAAAGATATGTATATGAATAAATTCCTTAATTTGTTCATAATTTTAAGATATCATAAAGGTTCTTGCTTTATTCTTTTTTCTTGGTACATTCATCCCCTTAAATGGTGGTAAGAAATACAGAGACATCGAAAGTTAAAACATCCTAGAGATACTCATTTTCTTCTTCACAACTTTTCCCAACAAACCATTCCATTTTCTGGTGGAAAAAAAGACAGCTGGAAGGTTTTAAACTTCCTGAAGTTCCACTATCTTACGTTGTAATTTCTTTATATCTTTTTGTACTCTATATTTCTCTAGATGCATTTTTGTTTTCTGTATTTGTTGGAGGGAGTTGAGTGAGTCATGAATTGATTGAAATCCTAGGAAAGGAAACAAGAATAAAAATACTGTGTTAATGCATTGGGATACTTTTAGACAAATGTGCTAATCGGCAGCCATGTCATAATTGATGATTGCTTAATTCAAAGCACATTAAATTCCAATAAGAATCACCAGCTGGGCATGGTGTCACATGCCTATAATCCCAGCACTCAGGAGGCTGAAGCAGGAATATCATCACAAATTCAAGGCCAGCCTGGACTAAATAGTGAGTTCATAGTGAGTTAGCCTGAACCACATAGTGAGACCCTATCTCAAAAAACAAAACCAAAACAACAAACCAAAAAAAGACCTCTAAAAACATACAGAGCTGGGTATGGTGGCGCTTGCCTGTAATACCAGCATCATGGGGGGCAGAGGCAGAATTGCAAATTTGAGCCCCTCAGAGGCAATTTAGTAATTCAGCAAGACCCTGTTTCAAATAAAAAAATTACAAAAAAGTGGCTAGGGATGTAGTGTGGTGTGAAGGCCCTAGGTTCAATCCCCAGTATCCCCAAATAAATAAATGGATAATTATAAAAATATAAAATATTGACTTCTCATGTGTGATGAAAATGCATTAGTAATAGTATTTTAACTTGCATCTGGTTTTATTATGAAAACTTATTTATTTTCCTTTACTTCCTCCCAAATATACTGTATAATGAAATAATTCTATATTTAAAATATTTTCTTTTCCTGAATACTTTGACAAGAGATTTGCATGATCTTTTAAAAAATCCTTGTTACCAGGTTGAACGCAAAAGATCACAGATAAAATTTAAAAGCTTCTCTGGAAGGAACCTGTCTGGAGGCCCTGAAGAACGGTCGCCTGCTGCCATCTTCCTCTGGCACTTTGCGTCTCTCTACCCAACGTCAAGCTTCTTAGGGATGACCATCCCTACGCACTAAGGCCTTTCACACTGTGACTTCTTGACACATGCTTACTAATGGTGCCAACCATTAATTTGCAGTCCCCCTTCAACTCCCACTTAGTGAAGAGTAGAAACATAGATTGCGAATTTCTCTTCACCTTTTGACTATGAGCTAAATTAAACATCAAGCAGATGACGAGGCCCTTATTAGAAGGATGAGTTATAGTAGGGGCATGATTCCTGGCCAGATAACTCACTGTTTTATTTGGAGGTAGGAAGTAAGGATTGTGAAGGAAGCAAATTTTATTTACATGAAAGGAACACCAGGTACAATGATACTGTGGTGTCTTCCCAAGGCACCTCCAGTGTATCTCTTTATGGGATCAAAAGTTTGTGGGATCTACTCATGAACTTTCATGAGATGGAGAGAACACAGGGCTGGGACTCTGTCTAATAAAAGAGGTCTTCTTTCCTGATAATTCCCTCAGAATTATGACCAGAGGCAGATGGCTTCTCCACAGCACCTTCGCCATGTCCTTCCCTTTGACAAACTAGATGAGCCTTTCAAATTAATCCTCTTTGATCTTAGCTCAGCTTGACACTGCTGCCATTAGCTTCTTAAGAAGAAAAGCAGTTATTACACTGGACTTCGCTAATTCACCTCTCTTCCTTATTTCTAAAGGTCACGTTTCCGGTCTGACATCTGTCTAGACTCATTACCTCTAGTTCAATGAGAGGGAAATTTGACTGAGGCTCCTAATTTCATAATATACCACAAAGTCAGGTCTCACTGATCTCTGAGGACTTTGTAAGTTGAACAATTCTATGAGTCAATGATTTTGAGAGAAAAAAAATCTCCCAGCGGTGGCAGGGTGAAAGAAGACTTACATCACTCCTAGAAATATGTTGACAGCTTATAAGGCATTTGGGGAAGCCAGAAAAAATACATAATGATGTCACCAATGACAAGATTGATCCCTCAAAATAAAAACCTTGGAGGAATTGGATAAGAAAGGACAAATGTTCTTTATTTAAGAAAAAATAACAGCTTACCTGATTGATACTCATTCTGCATTTTTTCTAACTCATTCCAGATCTGCTTTTTCATTTGGTTCATTTTTTTGGACAATTTATTTTCCGTATGCTTTAGTTTGTTTAGTTCTGCTTCCTGTTTCTGTGAATTGATTAAATTCTCTAATTCACTTGAAAGTTGCAACATTTTCTTGTCTGTTTTATCTGTTGATTTTTCCTAGGAAAGAAATCATGTGAGAAAACTGTAAAGAAGAAAACTTAGGTGAGTGTATACTTCAACTTGGAGAACATGTTCTTAGCATGTTCATTTTTCCATGCAAAGCATGAACATGCAAACTGAGATCCATTGTACCCAATACTGTGTTCACAAGTGGAAGAATTAATTCCTTTGGCCTTGTTTGTAGTTTGTAAAATTCTACAAGTTATGGGAGGAAGGGGCTGTGGTCTTTGCTGAGATGCTTTGAGGGTTTGCAACTTTGGTGTTTAAAGAAGAGTAGCAAAGGAAAATGTCTTAGACCTTTCCTTGTGTTACACGGACACACACTAAGTGTTAGAAGTTCTTATTTTGTAGAGCTTCATAGTACTTATTTCCTAGACACCCTCAGCTAGAATAGTGACTGTACGCCAGCTATTTATTGCACTTACCTGGATCATACTCTCCTCCAGAAATTCTGACTTAATTGGTATATGATGGAGCTCAGGAACTGGTATAGTTTGAAAGCTTTCCAGGGGATTCTGCCAGGCAGCAGGGTGGGCATGCAGAGAGAGAGCTTCGGCTGATTCTCTTCTCGCCTCCCCACAGGGGATTTGGGAACAGAAACTGGGCATGACTGGGACACCCCTTTCCTCGTCCTCTCTGGCCCTTCCTGCCTCAGGAATGGTGGATTTCAACCTCCTGTTCTTGCTGGGTGCTTCTGGCTTGAGAGTGATCCCCAAAGTCACCTAGTGCTGCCTGAAGCTCGTAGAGGAATTTCCCTAATTTGGGGATGAAGAATTAGCAAGCCCCCTTGACAGCTGCAGATCTAACTACACAGAAATCCTTGTCTGTCAGTAAAACTCTTACATCTGTCTCCAACCCTTGGTTCCTACCCCACTCAGTTATTAAACTCAGGTGGGGGCTGGAGACATAAACAAGCTGCCTAAGGCCCCTTCACAAAGTTCTCAAAACATTAGAATCTCCAGTGAGAACGGTAGCCGCTGACCGCGGTGATGGCGCCGCGGTGCTCTCCCCATTGGGCACGATTGGTGGCAGTGAGAGAAGGGAACATGGAACAAACGAATTTCTCAGCACCGTGGCAGCCTCTCCCCAAAGTGTGGGACTTTCTTTACATGGTCTGATCCGAAAAACTCGTGATCTACTAGCAGGATTCTTACGACGTTAAATGACTTGCCTAGGCAGAAGTTTCCAAGCTTTTCTCATGCCTCAGCATCGCCTGGGGAACGTGTCTAGAAGCACAGGGTCCCAGTGGAGGCTCCCAGAGAGCTGGCTTTGTATTTTTATAAAACCTCTTCAGGCTACTTTGGTAAAAGTAGAGTAAACTGAGGCATGCAGGTTTGCAGAGTTGGGGAGCAGCAAACAGGACCAGGAGTTGCTGGATTCCTGTTACAGTGCTGAATCTTTAAGTTCTGATGCCTTGAAGATGACTGTAGTGTTGAAGGGAACCCTTCCAGACTGTTACTCATGGTTAACATTCAGACAACCACCGAGCAGCTGAACTTTGTGAAGTAACGGAGCTCCTTACCAGTTTCTCCTGCAGGACCTTCAGACATTCATTTATATGGGCCAAGAGGTCTTGTCTTTGTTTGACAAATTGGTTTTCAGTCCATTTTTGATTGTTCTCAAATTCTTCATAAAAATTATTTGAAAGCGAGTTAAATCTAAGGAAAGATGTTTTGATGTTTTAGTAAGTGAATTTAAACATAAAATAAAACATTTAGTGTTAAGAAGTCTGCAGGATATGCCTAGCCAAGTGCTCATGGGGTGAGGTGGGGAGGAAAGGGAATAACCCCAGGCTCCGTCCTGGCCTTTAGATCAGGCCAGCTACTACCTACACCTCTCTGTGTACCCTAAAATACCTACACACACAGTCACAGCTGCATGGCTGGCTTGCAGCTAGCACAGCCACACAGCAAGGCATGTGCCATGCATGCAGAATTCCTCTTGGGTTGCAGGGCTCCTTGTGTGGGGAGGAGAAACTGAGGCCCGTCACAAGGAGTGGGGTGTATTTCTCTAAGGTACGGGCTAGCAGATCGCTTTCTGTAAAAGGCCAACTTGTCAACGCATCAGGCTTTGCAGGCCTCTTGCTCTTGGTGGGACCCTCTCACCATCCTAGTGTGGCCGAGAGCAGCTGCAGACAGATGTGCAGACCAACGTGGCTGCCTTCTGATCACTATGTACACACGGAAGCATTTCTGGTAGCACATGTCAGGCAATATAGCTCTTTAAAAAAAGATTATTCAAAAGCATGAATACCACTCATAGCCACAGCAGACTTGGCTTTGGGTGGTAGTGTGCAGACCCCTGCCCTGCAGGTGCCAGTATGAGGCTGGGAGAAGGACTGGGTAGAGAGGCAGTGGGGAGGGCAGGGCACCCCTGAGGGACTGTGGGAACGCCCTGTCCTGGGGGACTGTAGGTTGTCACTGTCTCAGGTGAAATCTCAGTTAGTTAGGTCCCCATCACCACCAATGGATCTCCGAGAGTGAATGCTTTCGGTAGTAGTGGGGTTTGAAAGTGCGTAGAGAGATGCTGAATTACTCATGTGGAGCAAAAAATAGAACAAGTGGAGGTGACGGAGGGGGCTGCCATCATCAAGATGATGAGCCATAAGAACATTAAATAACAGAGGGATTTGTAAAAACGAGAGTGGGTGCTCTGGTGATTAAAAGGGTTGGGAATGTACCGTCAATCTAAAAAGTCACTGCGGAGTGGCCGAGGGCAGAAAGGGAAATCTGTATCTCAAGTGACTGAGAGACACAGGATGGAGACTCACGCTTCAGATTAGCAGGGAAAACGCACGTTTGTTATTGACAGTATTCACATCGCATTCCAATGTGTGGCATTCACAATTAATAATTGTCTCAATGTTTTTAGATAAAAATATATACAGAGAGTTTAGTCAGTGCTGTTTATCACTGGGAATGGCTGAAGACAGGGTGGACGTATATTTATGTACCTGCCTCTCCTGAGAAAGTGTTTGGTCTTGTAATAAGACAAATATCATACAACCGTTTCCATTTTTATTTCAACTGGGGACAACTTTTTTCCTTCCTGAGGACATCTGGTAATGCATGGAGACAGCGCAGGTTATTTTGGAACATGCTCCTGGCTTCTAGGAGGAAGATACTGGGGATGTTTTTAGACATCTCCACGCAAAGCACAGCTCCACAAGGAAGAATTATCCAGCTACAGCCTGATGTGATGGCGTACGATGGGGGGCTGAAGCAGGAGGATCATGGGCTGAGCCCCGCCTGGGTAAATTAGTGATATTTTCTTTCAAAATAAAAAAGGCAGGGATGTAGCTCAGTGAGATGGCCCTGAATTCAATCCCCAATACTGTTTATTTTATTTTATTTTATTTTATTTTATTTTATTTTATTTTATTTTATTAGACACAGTCTTCATGTAGTTTTGGCTGGCCTCAAAATTGGGGGGATCCTCCTGCCTCAGCCTCTCAAGTGCTGGGATCACAGGTGTGCACCACTATGCTGGCTCCAATATCATGTTTAGCATATATGATGCTGAAGTGAGCACTCCAATATCATTTTTAAAAACCAGCCCTAAGATCAATAGTGCTGCAGTCAAGAAACCTTGATTTAGATAATGAAAACAAAGAATGGAAAAAGTCCTTTTGTCTTCCGATAGTTATATATTGGAAGATCAGCTAAATTCCAATCTTCATCCCCTCTGGATCCTCACATTATTTTGGACGAGAGGGATATTTGTGGCATAAAAAGCACATTTCGATTGAGACAGGTTCGTCAACACCAAAGACGAGAAGCTGGTTCCCGTTTCCGTGGTTCTTACTCCAGTCCTGACTCGCACCCTCCAGCTGCTGGGAGCAGCCTCACCGGAGCCCTCTGTGCCTTCTGTCCCGAGCGCCCCTCTGCAGGACAGCCTTGGCCTGCTGCCCTCATTTCATTCAGTATTTACGATCAAGCACCACCCAGCACAGAGATCTCTTTCTGTCTACCCTGAAAAGAACACTTTCTCCTCACGCGACTCCCTTATCCCCTTGTTTTATTTTTCGTCAGTGTTCCCCGCCCTCTGACGTGTGCTAAGTTGTGTGCTGTCGCCTCCACTGCCATTTAAGCTCCATGGACTCAGGCATTTTCTTTGTTCATCGCTGTACTGTAGTAAGTGCCCCACTGGAAAGTATGAAAGCAACGAATAGGTCACTTTCTCTTCGAATATCTTATATTAGGGTAGTTCAAAATACAATGCAAGCTCGTCAAGCCACTTAGAAACACACCTTGCTTTGATTTCATTCTCCTGCTCCCATATCTCGTGGAAGTTTTAATTAATACTGATGGTTAAGGGGGAGAGAGGAAGTCCCCAGACAATCACAAGATAGCCTTACGTTTGACAATGTAGCCTTTGGCATTCCCTTTCACTGAGTAATGAATGTTGACTATTTACTCTCTTGTTGCTTAAACAGTAACAACATCCCTCTCAAAACCACGGAGCCACTAAATATATCTGTTTTTTTTGTTTGTTTTTGGTACCGGGGGATTGAACTCACGACCTTGCACTTACAGGTAAGTGCTTAAGCTACTGAGCTAAATCCCTAGCCCCAAATATATCTGATTAACATCTCTGGAAAGGCGAACCAGTGATTGAAATTCTGAAATTAAAGTAATGCCATAAAAATGAATTACCGTTTATGAGCCTTTTATTACAAGGTTTGCCTGCCATTGGAGGCCAACTTCCCTGTAAATAATCAGAAGCCAGACTCTGTCTGTTGGTAATTTATTAAAATGTGAAAGAATTTTAAAAAGCATTCTCATAGAAAGATAAAAAGATAATGATTTATGTAAGTGTTTTCTTTGTTTAGATTTTTTTCCTAGCAAACTAGGTATGATTCGACCTATTAGTTATAGAATTTGCAGTTGAAACAGGATGTATTTGTCTTAAATGACACAATTTAGTTATCAAATCTCTAATCCACCAGGTGGAGGAACATATCTATGAAAGACAGATGACAGATAGATAGATAGATAGATAGATGGCTTTTTCTTTGTTTTCCCAAAACATAATTATGGCCAGAGACCCCATAAGGGTCTGATTTTTTAAAAAACTTTTATATGGGCAGAATCAGGCTCAAATCCACACTGAGGGCAATTTTAAGGAAGGGAGTTAAAAAGAGGAAAGACAAAGTGAATTGGTAACTACAGGCTCAGCGTAGCCCGGGACAGAGACTGGAGAGGGGCTAATGGCGAAGGCAGAGTGAACTCACCCCTGCTGTGGGTGACACACAGTGAGGACCTGGCTCCATTCTAAGCCAGTTTGCCAGCTCTCTGACGTCCCCACACCTGTTTTCAACAATCTCTTGAAAGAAGTTTTAAAAAGATGACCATTTTGAATTCTTGGACATTGTTACTGCTGACAGGCTCTTAGGAGCTTAGAGAGTGGCTTTGAAGAGTGAATGTAAAAATTAGTGGCCTCTAATTAACTGAGGAACACATGATATTTTCATTTTTTTGTAATTACAAAATAGTGCTTAAGATAGATCATTTACTATCTTTGGTGATTGAGTCTAAGATTTTAAACTTCCTATCAGTAGCAAGAAATTAAGTCCAAGAAATACTGTTTTTAATTAAGTTTATGCCTATAGGCAGAACCCTCTTATACTAATTTCATATTAATGTTCTCTGATTTCTAGATAGTGGAACTAGTTACAGAGAAGTTCTAACTCCACTCTCATAGGGAGACTTATTTCTTGTTCATTCCCAGTTGTGCATGAACTTAAATCCCAATACCATCATAGCCTATTTCCTATTCACCCAGGCAAATATAATCTTTTCCTTCCCTAAGTTTCTATAGCACAATTTATTACTAGATTGGATCTTATAATGGAGGTATTATGGACCAATACAAGCTAGTTTTGGAGTCAGATACTTTCTAGCTGTATGAATGGGGCAAATTCCTTAATGTTAGTGATTATGAATGTCCTCACTTTTAAGATGGGGATCAGACCCTCAGAGCAGTGTACAGTGAACATATCGAGGATTTAGTTACTGGTCTGCATTTGGGAGTGGTAATTATGATATCATTTCTGCCTATGGACATATCTCAGTTAACACTGCCTTTATTTTGACTTTGCTTGTGCTTTGATTTTCACTTACTTCTATTTTCTTCCTAACTGTATGTGCCTGGGATTATGTCTTGGGACATTCCAAAATATATTGTGCAGGTGCTCAAAAACTCACTAATTCACTGTATCAGTTTCTATTTAAGGATACAAATATGAACGAGGCGAAGTCCTGCCCTAGACAGTCTCTAACTTCCTACTGTGGTAACATCTTCAAAGTTGAATGATAAGATTTGAGTCTATGCATTTGCTTCGTGACAAAACACTTTTTCTTTTTCTTTCTCTTTCTTTCTTTCTTTCTTTCTTAAAATAAATTGCTATTAAGAACTGTTTTGGGAGTGACTGACAGATGCTGCTTCTGCCAAACTCTTATTAAAGATGCTGTTTTTATTTCACGATAGCCAAGACTATTGCTATATAAGCATTAAGTTCTTGGCTTAGGCCATTGCTTTGCAGAACATCTGACACGGACACTTCTGGAAGGAGGAGGAGGCTTTACAGAAGGCTCCAGTGCACATCTCCTTTGTCTGCTCCAGTGATTGAGGCCAAAGTTCTAGGAATTCACCAGAAACCCCCAGAACACCAAGGCAACATGGTCTAGGGCATCTAAATTCAATATACAATATAAACTTAGTTGATGACTAAACTTGAATTTGTCAAAGTTTCTAAAAGAAAAAAATCACTTATTTAAGCTTAACCTTTAATGTCACTAAAACACTTTTGTTGAAATTACTCTCTTTGTTCAGAGACAGCTTTACTTTTAAAAGAAGTGCAAATCCAACTTAATTTTAAGTTTAAACATACCTCAAAATTCTCATAGTAACAGTGACTTATGTACATTTTTAGTGTATGTGCTGCTGACGAGAGCACATTATGTACATTTTTAACACTGTGAAATCACTTGTTCAAAGACAACATTGTTAAAAGCTGAAGTCTCATATACCAGCTTAAAATGGAAATGTCTGTTTTACAGAGCTTTTCCTTTTGTGCAAAATAATGTTCATAATCCATTCTTCAGCCAAAGGGTATCGCTACTGTGAAGGAATCCTACAAACTGGTAAAATATTATTTTTAAAATCCCAGTACAAAGCTTGACAAATGATAAAAGCAGGTGATTCCTGGAAAAGAAAAGTCAAATAATGAAAAGAAAGCAAATTAAAACACAAGCAATTTTTCATTCTTTAATTGGCAAATATCAAAAAGAGAGTACATCTGGTGTCAATAAGAATGTATGGAAAGCCCTCTGTGTATGTTATAACATTTTGGTTATAACATTTTGGTTATAACATTTTGGTTATAACATGGTTATAACATTTTGAGAAAGAAGTTTATCAGAAACCCAACAAATACATATACCCTTTGCCCATAGAAATAAGAGCACTGGAATCTAAGGATACACACAATAAGTCTTTGATTGTGGTGGTCATAAGCCAAAACTAAGGTATTCAACATTAAGATGAATGGAGTTATGACATGTGTGTACATAACAATATTACAAAGCTTTGAAAAATA
Source organism: Dolichotis patagonum (assembly GCA_004027295.1). NCBI lineage: Eukaryota > Metazoa > Chordata > Mammalia > Rodentia > Caviidae > Dolichotis > Dolichotis patagonum. The sequence goes on along the minus strand of PVJX010011187.1, from coordinate 43,135 downwards.
ATGTTAGGCTAATATTCAATGGGTTTGAAAAATATGCAGGATAAAATGGGGAAATAAAAGCAAATTACTGGGCAACATGTATGATTTATTTTTAAAACCTGTTTCTTCAGTATATGTATGTATATATCCTTATTGTTGTTTATTCCCATTAACAAGAAGAAAGCATGGAAAGATACATTTGTGCTGTTAGCATTGGTTACATTTGGAAGCTGACATAGTGATCTTTTAAATTCATTTTTGTTATTTTGTTACAGTAAGTACACATTACTTTAAAAAACTGGAGAAAATTTAGCAGGAAAGAGTCAATTTTCTAATGAAATCAATTATTGTGCCCATAATTATTTGTCTAAATAAAATGTAGTGTATATATTCACTGTTATCTACTGTAGTGTTACTGAAATTTTAGGATTTCACACTTAAAATTAAAAAAGAAAAAACCAGGTTGTACTACTACAGAAATGTCTAGGTTCCTATCTGTGTTGATGACTGATTCATCTATAAGGCAATTTCCCGTAATACTAAAGGCTGAAAAAATAAGTATCATCAATAAAGATGGTCAGCCTAGATCTCAGAATATTTCCCGTTTCCATCTTCTCTATTTATCTTTTAAATTTAGTTTCTCATTCTGGATTATAAATCTCATCTCTTCTCAATGAAATGAATTCTTAAACTTTGCTTAGGAACAGTTTACTTTTCTACTTTCATTATATTTCTTTGTCTTAATTCTTAACTAAAAAGATTAGAGCACCACACAGCCATGTACTGAGTATTCTCATTGTTCTAGAACTAAGGATCTAGAAAAAAAAAGTTTTCTCAGGGTATTGAGGAGGTACATCTTTTCTGATTCCCCAAGACATCCACTTCTCCAAGTTTTAGTGATCTCTCATGTTTTTCACCATTTTTTAGGAAACACACAGTTTTCTATTTTATTGTGTCCAAAAGAAGTGTTAAAATGATAGCATGCTATGCTTTGTTAGCTTCCTGTGTTATACAAATCTTAACATCAGTGGCTTAGATATAGTAAAATGCAGTAGAAATAGGGAAAATGGAGAAAGCAGAATATTATCAGAACCTCGGACTTAACCAAGGCATTAAACCCAAATGGTGTAGAACACAGAAGAAAAAAGGCAGGCCCCAGGGCAGTAAGGTAGCAGCATCCAACGGACTAGAATTTTCTTTGCTATGCAATCACAGGGCTTGGTGGTCATTTGTCTAAACAAGAGAGACCTGAGAAAAGGGAAGGGGCAGTAATTCGAACATAGGGGAGATTTATTTCATTTACTCCATGGAGTAAAGAAAATTCAATCTAAGATGGGATAAGGACCAGTTTTTAAAAAGACATGATGTAAAGGAATGAAGAGAGAATTTTAGAGGAAATCTTAAAGGAAAAGCTCATAAATCATAATTGCTCTAAAACATATTTGATAATCTTGTGGAATCAGTTTATTTTCAATGGTGCTTTTCATTGAGGCATTTTAATATAACATTGGTAATAAATTTATATGGTCAGTGTATGTATGCCAATTGAGTTGAGATATTATTCCAACAAAGCAAGAGACAAATTAATATTTATATTCTTTTATGAATCTTATATGAGTTACTTTAGTGTAGAATATTCTCTATCAGTTTGCTACTTAATTGTTCAGCCAGGTTCAGATTCCTGGGGTAGGTTTTTAGTTAACGCTAACGCTTTCATTAGGCCAAAGTCTTTGGGATGCACTTAACAGAATGAAAAATCTTACATTCACTTACTTGAATTCCAAAAGATTCATTTCTTGGCGAAAATCTCCCTGGACCATCTTTAAATTTGAGGTTTGCTCAAAGGTGGAAGCCTCTATCTTTCCTAAGAGCTGCGTTACCTAATGAAAGTATAAGAAGGAGCTTTTTGTGTGTGAGCAAAACCACCAGCAATTACATTAGTTACACTTTATTCCTAAAGGAGCGGGGAATGGAATCGAAGGCATGTTTGCTTTGGAAAATGATTTCTTCAAATGAGTACGACACAGTCACAGACACAGTCACTATTTCCCAGGAAATAGTGTAATATTTTTTTTAGATAATAATATAATATTCTTTTAGATAATAGGCTAATGACATAACAAAAAAGACAAATGCCTTTAGTTTGCTTATTAATTTAATTTATTTCTTTGCTTTCTGCCTCCCCAAGTACAAAGGTAAGACATTTTATCCTTTCACTTGTATGTCCTTAGTGAATATTAGGTTACTAATGATAAATGCTCAACAAAAACTTAAGAAATAAACATTTAAATGTACTATTAGGCTCTGACTGGCCTTAAGATTTGGTTTTAGCCATTTCAAGAGAGCATTGTGACACACCTACAAATGAATCGTAAATGAATAATAAAGATAGGGAAACTCCAGTTTCAGTAGCAAGAGTGCCTTTGGAATTGCTAGCTACATTCCATTAGATATAGAACTGGATTAAACTACAGATGCAGAACTGCAGTGTATAATTTTGTCTAACTAACCGCTGTCAAGGACAATAAAACAACATGATTGGCTTTGGCCAAACAAAACCACTCTTGAACCAGATGATCACATGAAAGAAAAGGGGCATGTAATGCAATCAGAGTTCCCTTAATAAGGAGCAGGTGAATAATAGAAAGGTTTGAATAGACACTGAGTAAGCAATGAATGGCGCCTGAATGGTGGGCTGCAGGAGGCGCACTTAACACAGGGGAAGGGCAGAAATGCTGGACAAAATAATAAGCATTCAGCCTCTGCCTCTACGCCTGGCAAAGGCAAACAAAGCAGGCAGAGCAACATTAATGTTAGAGAAAATGTTATTCATGACAAAATATACTAAAAAGGACAACAAAAATGACAGTTTTTATAGATGAACAGCAAAACCCACAGTGGAAAATAAAGAATTTTGAACCTTATTTATTTTATATGAAGAGCAGCAGCTTTTTAGGATAAACAAACAGAAGATATTTTGCTAATTTTAAATGACTTTTCTTTATTTCTTAGTAGTCAAATAAGTAAAATACAAATAAAGATGTAGGAAGACATGAATATGAATTTTATTTAATAGACTGTTATACTGAATCTATTAATTTATAAGCATCCAGCACTCATTCTTTCCAGCAATAACTCAGCACACATGACTATAAAAAGATCTCAAACAATCACCCAATGCAGGAAAAGCATAGGCTGTGATCATTACCACATGAGAGTAGAAAATAATAAGCAAAGTACGTATAAAGGAACAAAAAATTTCAGCCACTTGAGGGTAAAAAAGCATTTTTTTGTTTCTAGTGTTTCACAGGAAAGCAAGCCCCTGATGTGTACCGCAAGGGGCGGAACTGGCCAAGGGCCTGAGTGCCGTGCTCAAAATCCATCCTGCCAGGCCACAGTTTCTATCCAAGTGCCTCCAGCGAGGGCCTCACAGCTCAAGTCCACTCAAGGAGCATGACCAGTGCTCATGGCGTAACAGCTCAAGCCTCCTTCCCTGCCATGTTCGCAGGAATCAGACCCGTGTCACGGTCTGGAGGGTCTCTCCCTGTCTCATCCACCTCCTTCCTCTTTTCTCCTCATAGATTTTTGCCTCAGTAAAGCTCTCATTCACCTACTTTCATGGCATTTGTTTCTGAAGAATCTAGACTAAAATGAGTATCAAAGAGTAAATCCTAAATGTAATTACAGTTTACTTGGAAGGTGAAAATGAGAATATTGCCTATCCAAAGGAACAGCCACATTCATCACCAGGTAAGTATTTAGGGCTAGATCAGTGTCACTGGGTATAAAGAGTGGGTCACAAAGCACAGGCAGTCAGCAGGGACCAGTGAAGAGATGGACTTTAAAGTCCAGGCCAAAGGACTTCCATGTTTTTTGTAAGAGAGATAACCCATTGCAGGGCTTTAAATAGGGATAGACCATGATTAACTTGCGTAAATGTTGGATCTTTAATAATATAATAATAATAGTGCTCATGGGAAATTCCTTCTCTTGTACCCCATTCCACAGGGAGCTGAGCAGTCAGAGTCAGGAATCCAGGGCAGTGGGTATATGCAAGGAGTTTACAAAAGGCAGCTGGGCTGGAATATGGGAGTGTTGATTAAATACTGAGCTGACTGTTCAGGGGTGAACAGGAATGCACTGTCTTATTAAAGGCCTTTACAAGGGAGGCATTCTTTTAAAAAATGACCACCTGACTGGACTTCTGAATGAGCTATGCTGATCTTGCTTCTGGCAGTATGTTCTGTTACCTTTACATCCAAGGTTTTGGAAACGGTTTCTATGGCAGACGCGAGCTCTTGGCTTGCTTTCTCGGCTTGCCGGAGCTCTTGCCTGATGATGTGGACGTCTCCAGAAAGCTTCACGATGCTCGAATCACACCTAGTGCGAGAGGGAAATTTGTGTGAGACCCACAGGCTCAGCATTTGTAATACTATAGCGAGGCCTGTGCATTCGTTGGATGGCAAAAGTTCTTCAGTCCTTTGAATAATGTGTTTGTAGGTGAATATACAGGAATTTTTTGTTTCCATTAATGATGAGAGAAACCAGGTTGGATACATTGACCGTAACCAGAGTACCAAGTTGAAATACATGAGGGTATTGGGGTATATTGGGGGGAATTTTACATATTGGGCATTATATGAACTCAATTATAAGAACATTAGCAGATTTTGATATCTTGAGAATATACCCTATTTTCTGTGGCTAGGAAAAATTGGTTATTTTTCCTTTTTTATATTATGTTCTGAATCCATTTTTTTTCCTTGGCCACCAGACTGCCAGTGCTTTAACTGGAAAAGTTGTCCCACCTAAACAAAATCTTCCAATCCATAAGAACTTCCCCAAAACAATTTTCACCCTCCTGGCCCCCAAACTCCTGTTCCTCAAGTGGTCTCAGTGATGTATTGTCTTACCTTAGGCAGAAATAATTTACATTAACACATACCCTGGTTCCAGGGTAGCATTTGACATTTTATGGAAGTGACCTTGCAGTGACCTTGGTATCTATGCCTTTTGGTTCAGATAAAGAAAACAGAAACTCATAGCTGTTAAGGAAATTATCCCAGACCAGAAACCTAGGATGTAGTAGAGACAGGTCTCAAAGCCTGGTGTACGTGACTCTAGAGGCTGGATTCTGAACCAGTGCCCGCACTGCACTGACCAGCTGGCCCTCGGGATGGAAGGAGGTGACGGGACACAGTGGTTGCAACACAGTGGTGAGATGGAGCTGAACTGATTACCCAATTTCCCAGCACATCAGGGAGGAAAAATACACAGAAGCTGACCCCTCTGCCATTTCCCAGGGCCTTCTAAGAAGCCAGTAGGTTATGGCATTAGTGGTCAATTACAATAAATGCTCATGTGTGCATAAAAGACAACGCATTGTAGGATATGCCTTTGTATATTGGAGCTACCAGGGATAATTGTCATTTTGTAAAATAACCTCTTGGACTGTCATCAAATAATATTTTTCTTGTTGTCATGCTGCTAAGTGCTGTAAGTATTATTGGTTTTATGACTATCAGTGTTTTTTTGGATCCAGAATCGAATTTTTTCTCTTGAGATTTTTGCTGCCAAAATGTTGAACCAAAGGTAAGTGGACTGGTAACTTTGCCTGAGATGCCCTTGCAGGGTTACCAGGTAACTGGGGGCGTGTGAGGGAGGGGCGGCTATTGGGAGGAAAAAAAAAGCAGTCGACATGATTAAGAATGTGTGAGAGATGCCATGTACAATGAAAGTCATTTTACACAGCTGGGTGTAGAAATCGTCATTATCATAACCACACTCCTGTGGTTGACTGGTTGGAATGTCCTTATGTCCATTTTAAGAACTCCCAAAGGCTACAGGTAGATGTTGCAACCACTGTGTCCCGTCACCTCCTTCCATCCCGAGGGCCAGCTGGTCAGTGCAGTGCGGGCACTGGTTCAGAATCCAGCCTCTAGAGTCACGTACACCAGGCTTTGAGACCTGTCTCTGCTACATCCTAGGTTTCTGGTCTGGGATAATTTCCTTAACAGCTATGAGTTTCTGTTTTCTTTATCTGAACCAAAAGGCATAGATACCAAGGTCACTGCACAGCTGCATGGTTTGGTCACCACACCCTCCAGGGGATTCCGGATGCATGGGCAACTGTGTGGAGAGGCCTCCGGGAGGGCTGCATGCTCAACCTTCAAAACGTAGTGGCCGACCTGACCACCGTGACTTCATAAAGCTGTTTCAAGTTGGAAGGAGGCAAGAAATGCAAAGCATTGAGTCAGTCCCTGACACAGAGGGAGCGGTCGCACAGGGTGAGCAGCTGCTGTTCATTTACTCAGCGTGAGAGTTACCACACGTTCAACCCTCCCAGCCTTGCCCGCACCCCGCCTAAGCCCATACATGATGCAGGCAAGGATCGACCAGCAGGTTTTGAACGTACACCGTATTCTAAAAGGAAGTGCTCTGCCTTCTTTTTCAGGATGATTTGGTTTCTGTTAAAATAGTACATGTCCATTGTAAAAAATGTTTACAAAAATTACAAAGAATATAAAAAAGGAATCTGGCAAAAAGGAGGTCCTGAGTTTGAGTCCTCGTACCGAGAGAGAGAGAGAGAGAGAGAGAGAGAAGGAACAAGAAAGAAGAGTTAACATCATCCCAGATCCTATCTCTCAGGAAAAACATAGTTAATATTTGGTTATCATTCTGATTAAGATAATGCGCGCACACACACACACACACACACACACACACACGTGTGTGTATTTGTTAATGTCCAACCCTCCCCTGGTGCCCATAGAATGGTTTTAGGGCGATTCATAACCTTCTCCCCCTACAGACATGCAAATCCTCAGAGGCTTAAATCCCTTATATAAAATGGAATAGTATTAGTATATAACCCATGCACATCCTCTCATATACTTTAAATCACTGCTAGATTACTTGAAAAGCTAACAGAATGTTCAAGTTATGCAAATAGTTATATCATTTAGGAAGGAATGACAAGGAAAAGAGTCTCCATCCAAGTTTGCTTGAATCTATGGATACAAAAGCCAAATATGTGGAGGGCTGACTATATCTATCTCTTCACTGTGAGAAATCTGTTTTTAAAAATGAAGTTATAAAAAACTATCATAGATTGGAATTGTTATATTTTTACAACTACTGTCTCAGCTTTAGAAAGCATCTGTTGACCATGTGCCAAAAAATGAGGAAATAAATACATTTAAATACTTATTCTTTCAATAGTTTTGGTTACTATTTTTTAAATGTCAAAATGTAGAGACATTTGCATTGTTTTCTATAACAGAATTCTCATAGTTATTGAGTCTTAGCTGTATATCTGTAGCTTATGTTCCTTCACGGTCCTTTAAACTGATTTTTTTTCCTCCTGAGAGCCTTCATATTGGCTCATTTCTTGATTGGCCAGAGTTTTCCATCCAGATTTTGGAAGAAGAGCTCAGGAGTGTTAGAATCTTTTAAGTTCTTAAGAATGCTTAACTGGCCTCACGCTCAGAGGTATCTTGGCGAAGATCATTGTTATGGTTTATATCTAGATGTCCCCTCTGAGCCTCAGGAACTCGTACACGGGACTTTTGAAATGTGATTGCATCGTGGAGGTGCTATAGCTAAATGTGATGCCCCGCGGGATGAGGAGGTCACTGGGGGCGTGGCCTGAGAGGGTGTCTCTTCCCCTCTGCTCCTGGCTTTTTCTGTACTTCCTGGCTGTGATGACCCAAGCAGCTTCCCTCCACCCAGCCCGGCCACTGTACCATTGACCATGTGAAGCCTCAAGCATCCAAAACATGAGCCAAAAGAAACCTCTCCTCTCTTAAATGGCAGGTGTTGGGTATTTTGTCCTGGTGATGAGAAAACCGACTAGAACAATTACATTTTTACTGCCGTTATGAGCATGAGCCACAGGGCCTCATTCCTTTCTGTGGTTGGGTGAAGCAGAGAAGTCTCAGCTAACTAGATTTTTTCCTTTCTTTTATATGATCTGCTTTGTCTATTTGCATCCCCAGTGATTCTCTATCCTTAATATTCAGTAACACCACCAGGATATCCTGGTGTAGTTCTTATATCAGATTTTCTAGGGTTTTATCTTATGATCCAGAGATTCAAGTATCTGTTTCAATACAACATTCTTCTCTAATAGCCATGAGTATTGCTTTTCTGAAGAATCCATTGTTTCTTATTCAGGACTTTGTATTAGGTCGATGACATAAAAATCATATACACCATTTTCCCACAACCAATGTCATATTAAAAAACATTTTCTATTCTCTTGGCGTGGTTTACTTATGTATTTTGTTTTTATAACTCTTGTTATTTTTTAGTTGTATTTAAGATCTATAGTATATTTAATCTCTGTATCATGTGAAGTTTTTCTTTTATCCCTGAGAAATTCCAATTTATCTATCCTCATTTGTTATTTGGTAACCTTTTGGGGGGTGAACCTTTTGAATCTTATTTTTGAAATTTATGTCTTTTCAAAGTAAGACATGACTTTGGTCTGAAAGTCACCAATAACTAAGAGGCATATAGTACACTAGTAGTGAGGCCTTATTCAATTTTTCAGCCTGCAGTTTTAGTTTTCGGGTGATCAACCTTGGTTTGAAAATATTAAATGGAAAGGTGAGTACAGTATAATAAGATATTGAGAAAGAGAATATTCATATAACTTGTATTATACTATGTTGTTATAATTTTTATTTTATTATGAACTGTTGTCGTTAATCTCTTCTTGTGCTAACGTATGAATTAAACTTTATGACAGATATGTATATACAGGAAAAAATAAAGTATGTCTGCTGTTCAGTGCTATCTGGGACTCCAGGCCTTACTCAAGGTTTTGCCACGTGTCCTCTGCACCCTGGCTGCTGGCTCTGCCTCTCCTGGCTTGTCTCAGCTCCTCTCCCTGGAGACAAATGACCAAAAACCTCTGGGAATTCTGTGTGTAAAATGCAGATGTTCCCAGCTCACCCTATCACTTTAAAATTCATCTTTTACATCTGCTAAGGCAGCTGCCACATGTCCATCTGTGTCCTGTGTTCCAAGACTATTTATGCTGATACCTCTGGTCCTTGGGGTTTATGTTTTAAAAAGAAAATCTTTTCACTGCAGGTTCAGTAGGGATTTTGGAAGGGGCCAAATTATACATGACTACTCATGAAGTAATTTTTCACCTCTTTCTTTTTCTCTTAATTTCTTTGAAATGAGGAGGTTTTTGGTGTGAAGTTTTACTCTTCTGGACATTTCCTCTAATGAAACACATTGTCAGTCTTTAGCTTATGTTGTAATCATCCATCCATCCATCCATCCGTTTCAGATCTGTCTATCTTGAGATGACAGTCGAGGTGATTTTCGAGCATGGTTAGATGTGACCCTGATTGCCCCCTTAAGAATGCACTGGGTATCTCACAGCAACCCTTAGGCCATAGCTTCTCTGTGGTGACACTCTGGCCTCCTCTTCCTTGGCCTGTTCTGCTCCAGCCAGTTGCTCTTGTCTATGGCCTGGCAAGGAGGAAGGTTCAGGATAAAGGAAATGAAGGAACCAGCTGGGTCTACAGCTGCTCCTCCCCAGCTGCTCTGTGCTGTCGACTGGACTCTGAGGCAACGTTCCCCCTGTCTCCTGCAGCCCACCCAAGACCCTAAAAATAGTGCTTTATTATGATTATTTTGCCTGAGCCTTTAGGGATTGCAACTCTTGGTTTGCAGGAAGTGATTGTGTTTAAGGTGTGAGAAAGACTGCATCTCTCTGAATGCCCCGGGTTCAGTGAGTGTGCGCGGCTTTGCGGTCAGCAGTTGTGGCAAATGTGTTTCATGTTAAAGATGGAGTTTTCTCTCTCTTTCTTTTATTTTCCACTGGCATCGAGGTGTCTCAAGTGATGGAAAAGACCTTCATCATGCTCTTTGTCCAGAAGCATCCTCTCTTAGCTTTTCAAAAATTGCTAATTTCCAGAACATTAGATTTCTTCAAAGGACATGATTGTTACTTTCAATCATACATCAACACAAATTACCATTTTTTAAAATGCAGGTTTGCCTTGGTACCAAAGAGTCAAAGCTGGCCTGCTGGCTGGCCTCCCCCCACTGCTGCTACAGACTGCTAAAACCGCCCGTATTGTGTCCTTGGCATCCCCTGCTTCTCTCTTGTCTGCACTTGAGAACAATCAAATAGAAGAGGGGGTGAAAGGTAGGCTGGGCAGCGTTGAGAGGTTCAGTTCATTGGAAGTGTTTGCTTTTTGAACTACCACTGTAGTAAGTAGAAAATAAGGTGTAAAATTCAAAGAACATTGTAATTGTTAAACACTGAGCCTGGTTTATGAAGGCTAAAGTGTTTGCTAGGAATTATGTTAAAATACTCGATCTAATTTCACTCATGCCGAAATTCTAATTAGAATTAAAGTCACCAGATGTGCAAAGCCAGTAATCAATATGCCTTAGCTTGTCCATTAGTCATTTGTCTGGCAAAAATACAGAAAAGAAACGGGAGAGGAAGGGTGACTTTACCTCTCATGGCTTTTAGCCGGATTCTGTCTCAGATTACCAAATGGATCTCAGAAATTTTCCGTAGAAGAGGAGAGACGCTTCAAGGAAAAACTAGACCTTGTCCTAGAATCACTGCTTAAGTCTAAAGATGAAGGTTAGGCAAGAAACTGGAGCTAGCCACATGCAGTGGCCCCTACTGGGAGTGACAGAGAGGCTGTGAATGAGGATGAGGCAGGAGAACTTCTGGAACCCAGGGAGTCCCGGGCCAAAGGGGCCATAGAGCAAGACTCTGTTTCCATAAGTAAGTAAGTAAATAAATAAGTAAAAAGATATGGTCTGGGACATGTAACTCAATGGTAAAGCACATGCTCACTATATCCAAGGCTGTGGGTTCTGTTCCCAGCACCATACACACACACACACACACACACACACACACACACACACACAGCAGAGCACAAAGGGTTGTGCATCTCGATATAAGCCCATGAGCTTCTTATCTGAGATCTGCTTGTTCTTTTGTCTTGCATGCAAAACAGGATTTAAAGAAGAAAATAATAGCTCTATGAGTGGCTTAGGGAGAGACCGTGAGTGTATCACCAGCATACCACCAAATCGAGCCAAATCATATTTGAGTCAGAATATCTTCTTGCAAACATACATGTAAGCATGGTTGTGGGTTGACTTGTATTTACCTTATCTCACTTTGTAACTCACAGATATGATACCAAATCTATTTTGTGATCAAATATGTAATAAACTTTAGAATTTTACATATTTTAGTTTTTACTTATGCATGATATAAATAACATATATAGTCTCTGGGTGGTCAGATAGTTCTTTGTGGAGTTTTAAAATCATGAATATTATTTCCTAAATTGTATTTTAAAGAAGAAAGAGGCCAGACTTCAGAATGGCGAAGGCTTTCCCAGAGCCACTAGTTATATATGTCTTGGGCCAACCAAAAACCTGGGCCACCTCCGATCCCTGCACTGCCCCTTCAGCTCTTTGCCCATTTGGGTCTGCATCCTACAGGCTTCTCATAAATGGCATGATGCAAACCAAATACAACACTGCCCTCTGATTCTCTTCTCTTCTCTTGTCAAAACTGCATTTCACATTTCTTCAGTCCCACGCCAGGAACCTGAGTAGTTATTCTAGATGCCCTGTCTTCCGTGTTTTCTGAAGTCCTGTGTTGCCTTTCTGTGGCCCTGGACTTCATGGCCTTTGCATACTCTCTTGCCGCTTCTCAGCTGGGTTGCTATAAGAGCCTGCCTCGATCTCCGCATCTTGTCACATCTAATTCTCATGTATTTTATTATTTTATTATTTATTTATTTATTTTTTGGTACTGGAAATTGGATTCAGAACAGGTGCTGTGCCACTGAGCTATATCCCCCGTCCAACAATCCTTGAACATTTTACATGCATGGGAATTTTATATGTGGTTATCATGGGGTGTCTGTGTGTGGGTACTGGCATTTGTGGAGCTGTGGGCTGTAAAGGCAAGAATCTGGTCACTGCCAGTGGAACAAAACTGGATGTTCTGGGTAACCCTTGTGTCCCACGAGGCTTTCAAAGTTGTTTGGGACATTTTCTCAATTACCATCTTATCACTTTAGCTTCATGCAAAGTCAATACCATGTTTTCTACAATACAAAATTTATTTGGAAAGAAGAATTCAGTAGCTAAGCACGGACTGTGATTGTCCTTACCTGGCTACTCTTCCCCGAAGGTCTCCAACGCCTTGCTGGTGTTTGATGTTTAGATCATGCACTGCAAAATTAGTTCCTGTGGCCGCCTGATCTCGAGCTCTTATTTGGTCTTCCAAGATCTGTAATTTACAGTTAAGATCCCCATGACATAGTTTCCTGTCGTGTGTGATAACACATTTAAAGCAGGCGAATGCATTTTGTAGTTAGGCTGATGAGATAAACAAGTGAAAGAGGTCTGTCTTAAAGACATCTGATTTGTTTTATCCAGGAGATTGCAATGCCTTGATTTCAGTTGGGTATGCCCAGGTGGGAATGGCATTGCAATAGTTTTTCAACAAAAGCTAGAGATCTAGACATCATGTGATTCTCTCCATGTAAACACATTCAAAAATCTTTAAACAGTCTATAGGCCAAATAGAATATATTTATCATGCTGACATGGCCATGAGTTGCCATTTGGCTATCACTGAGGTAAAACCTTTTCACACACAATCTATTTCACAATTGATGGTAAATTTAGAAAAAAAAAAAGCTGTTTAATATGGCATCAGGCAGGGTCCTTTAAGGATTGGATCAGAACCATAATGAAGATATGTAGCATAATGCACAGAAGTTGATCTGAATTAAACTGTTTCATGCATAAGGGGCAAAAAGGTTTTTTAAAAGATTTCTTAGAGAACACAAGAGATTTCATAGCACTTGTGTGCTCAGATTCTGTCTTTGAGTCATGTATTCACAATGTTTTGGAAATAAAGTTGATTTTCTTATACTGCCAGGTTGATGATCCTGAGAATATTGTTTTTTTAATTTTTTTGCACCTGTTTATAAATATTAACTTAAAAATTTAAAAATCCTACCTATCTATAGAAACAAATTCTATGGGAAGTATTGACACATAAAAATGTTTATTTCTTGAGAATGTGAGTATGGAACTCTGGAAAACACAAATCTGTGAAGTCTGCAAATGCTCAGGGTTAGCTGTTATATTTGACAAAGGGCTGAATTATGTTTAAATGTAGATGTATAGATTTTACTAGGTAAAAATGGATTTTTTGTAGCAGTTGAGTTACAGGAATTTCAAAGACCATAAATGGTTCTTTCCCATTTTTAAACTGAACAACTGAGACAACCTAAGAGCAAATAAAGCATTAATTGAAGGAATAAAATATCTGTAATGCTGGAGGTAGCTTGCTTTTATAGCTTTGCATATATGTGTTTCCTTTTTTTCTTTTTTTGTAAAGATTAGTGATGAAATGGAACTTGATCTACTACATAGTGAAACATCTTTTAAAAGAAGGATAACTAAATCAGTGTAGTAGTGGTACTGCAAATTGGCTCGCTGTAATATAATAATGACCTGTAGCGTAATGTAATGTTGTAAAGAAAATCTCAGTGAGAGGTCGTAAGCGGGGAATGCACTATGTGCAAGACTCACAAATCAACCAGGGGAATTGTTGGGAAATCCTAGCAAAAGGCGTTACAAGTTCCGGTTACTTAGAAGATATTCTGATCTTTACCTCATGCCTCATCTCAATATAGATTTTTGAGAAAAATCGACTGAAAGTATAGATCGTAATTAAACCAGAGACTTTGACGGTGTGGCTCAGTGACAGCGTGTGCTTAGCATGGACAAGGCCTTGGCTTCACTCCCTGAAACCATGAGCACATGCACACACACAAATTAAGCCATAAATAATAGAAATTATCTCATATGGGAAGAATTTTCTGATTTTCATCTAATGAGATAACTTATGAAGCAAACTATTTGAATGCTTATACAGGACTTGTGAAAAACACAATTAAGATATAAAAAGGACACTGGAAAAACATGAATAACAAATGATATTGGCAAGAATTTCATTGGTGTCCTGCAGTGAACATGTACTTGTCTGTGAGAGCTGACTGTGCATTAATTTTTTCCATCCTTTGAGCTCATGGCCATTGTTTTGGTTGTTTAAAATCACAGTGGAAGTTTAGTTATACTACTGAAGTGGGCAAACACTACAAACTAGGGTCCTCTCAAAAACTTGATTGCTAATTGTTAAACATTTGTCAATGTACCACTGGTTATTATCCTTAATATGAAAAAGAGCTCATCAAACCCATAAGAATTAAAAAGTACTAAAACTCCAGAAGATAAATTGGCAAAAGACATGGGCAGATTATTGGCAGAAAAAAATACAGATTTTCATAGTCACTTTAGAAAAATGAATTCAATATCTTCAAGGAAAAAAAAAATCTCCCTTCTATTCTATCAAATTAAAAAAGATTAAAACAATAAATCTTAATGCTGGCATAGGCCCAGTGGAAAGAAGCACTCTCATATAATGCTGCTAATGGATGTGTAAATGAAGTATATAAACTTTCTTGAAATCATTTTGGCACCATGTATCAAGAACTTTCACAGTACTAATACCCCGGTAATTTCACTTTTAAGCATGTATATTATGGAAATAATCCAAAGGCAGACATATATTTATGGACAAAGATGTTTCAACATTAGAGAATAATTAAGCAAATTATGGTACATGTCCCACACCAAGGATTTTTAATGACATATGAAAGAGCTTTTATTGTAATTTTATACTAAAGATTGTGCTCGCAAAAATAGTCTCCTCCTCCTCGGTGGGATACTTGCAAGGACTTGGAGGAGGAGGATACATGTGGGAATTTGCAGACACTGGCATTTGGTGGTAGAATTTGGGAGGGTATTTTTTCCCAGGTTTTAAAATTTCTTCCCAAACTTACATACTAATTGTAACGAACAAGAATTATTTTTACATATTAGGGGAAAGTATGATGAAAGTAATATTATGATGAAAGTAATATTATACCTAACGTTTTCATTTTTGAGTTAAAAAATTAATTTAAAAGCTGTTGAACTACCTGCTTTAAAAATCACTTGTTTTTAAAAAGGAACAAGAAACTTAACTGCTGCAGTTTTGGTACATTTAAAAATAATTGTTTTCATTCCTTTCAAGGACCCAAGTCAAGTGTCAGTTTACATTTGGATTTATTTTGCTGGTTGAATTGCAAGAGGGCTGACTGGATTGACAGTCTGGGTTCTTTTAAAATATTTGGATAGTAGCCATTCATCTATAAAAGCACTTATTACTTTTAATTTTAGCTATTTACTAAAGCTATACAGTTAAATAGTATATAGTTTAGTACATAGTTATATGGCTATCTACTAAAGCCATATAGTTTCTCCTTCATAAAATTTTAACAACAATTATCTAAAGCCTTTAACGTATTTCTTTCATATAATTTTGCATTCAATCAGACCAGGTATCTCTATTTTCCTTATTTGTGTCAAAGCCTTACCAAGATTGCAAATATCTTGAGATAGTATCATTTCTAGAAAATATTTTAGGGCTTTGCCTTTTTTCAGAGCTAGCTAAAATAATTGTTGTAGGATAAGTAACTCTCAGCAAGATACTAGAGACCTGAAAACTATTTTCCACCTTAATTTCAAGAATGTTTTAGGAGTACAGCTAGTATATATTGCAATGCACAAATCAAAGGACACCTCTGGAGACATCTTGACAGATGTGATCAACTGTGTAACAACAACCATGATCAAAATGCAGAACATTCTTAGAAACATTTTGATGAGAATGTTGTTTTCTTTCTGACTACCAGGAAGATATAACCCATATATCAAAATCTTATTTTGGTGCCAGAGTTATATTTGCTTGATTACTAGTCATCTCAAAAGGCAAGGGACTGTTTGCCTCTTGATACCTTTTGATAATATTTTGATAGTATTTTGTTAGGCATGAGAAACACCTGGGTCACTTTGATTATATGCTAAATACCAATAAAGTCCCTTTCAAAAAGTTCAGAAAGAGGTTTTTACTTTCTGTATTCTCTCAATTGAGTTTTGGGGTCTTTTAGATCCTGAACATACACAAAATTAATTCAGAAATATCCTTGACTTTAAGTTCAAATTAATGAGCAAGTCATTTCCGGGCTCATCACCTTTTCTGGTGTTTTTTTTTTTTTTCCATTTTTCATCAATCTAGTACATTAGAGAAGGTTAAGTATTGTGGAAGGGCACTGTTGTCAATTTTCATCATGGAGCAAATTTTTGGCCAGTTTCTTGATGTATATGGTCTAAAACATTTGCTGAAAATTGTTAGCTGAGATGCACCATGCACACACATTCTAAAAAGTTAGAGAACTGTAACTAAAATGTGCTTATCTAATCATATCCTCCAAATTTTCTTTTTTTGATCAGAAACTTCATTTTCATTTCAAGACGATCTATTTCAAGAAACATTAGAGTACTGAC
This sequence comes from Dolichotis patagonum, assembly GCA_004027295.1. Taxonomy (NCBI): domain Eukaryota; kingdom Metazoa; phylum Chordata; class Mammalia; order Rodentia; family Caviidae; genus Dolichotis; species Dolichotis patagonum. The sequence continues at coordinate 26,680 of PVJX010011187.1, read as the reverse complement.
TACATATCACTCACAGTTATTGTCTGGTGTAAGGTTCAGTAGTGAAACAAAGTCCCTACCTTATGCAGAGTATATTTTAGAAGAGGAAAAACAAGCAATATACAAATACAGATTATCATAGATTATGATAAGTGCTGTGGTTAAAATTGAGTTTAAGGAGACTGAACCCATTGGGGGTGAGGAAGGACATTATTTTACAGAGCCTGAGGGACATCCTCTCTTTTAAGGTGGTTTGTGAGCACAAACCTGAGGAAATGAGGAACATTTCATAGGAGCAGCTAAAGGCAGATGATACAGTCAGAGTAATAGCAAGGAATGGCTGGGAGGGCAGCACAACTGAAGGAAGGGGGATGGGGTCAGAGAATTCCGGTGTCAGATTGTGAAGAGCCTTTGAACCAGCACTCTCGAAGCTCTATGAAAACCTCTGCTTGAAATTATTACATTGATAGAATCTCAGAGATTTAAAATAACATAGGCACCTTAGCACAATGTCTGACATAATGTTATCTGTGCTGTCACAAGATAGATATACAATACATAGTTTAAATGGAAGTTTCTTCTACTTCTTGTCAAAAACTGAACTGTTTTCCTTGGGAGCAGCTAACTTAAGATCATTTAAATTTAAATAATAGCAACACATTCCTGTAGTTGAAAATGACTTTGGCCATTGATAATCTTTGTCAAGCAATGATGCCAACATATTGGAAACAGGGACTACCTCAATGTTTTGGCTGAGTTTTTTGACGATGTTGGTGATGGTCTGGATGTGGCTTTCTAGCAACTTCCTGGCAAGTGCCTCTTCCTTTCGAAAGCCTTGGGCGCCCTGGAGACAAGCAGAGATGTCCTCCTTGATGCGGAAGGCTTGTTCGAGGAGGAACGCTATGGTGCGCTCCTGGAGGTTCAGTCTGTCTTCCAGCTGACTTGTCTGGGTTTTGACAATGGTAGGAAGAAAAGGACGACCCCTGCTCACAAAAGGAAACAAGAGGCATTAGGAGGATGAGCCGGAGGAGTCAAGAACTTAATTTGCTCTTCTACTGCTCCTCCTTTATCTTTTCCTCTGAGAAAATAGCCGTTAAGCATTTGCCTGGCTTGAATCTTGGTTTTACGTCTCATTGAAGATGCAGATATGGTGTATGCCTTGATTTTGCATCATGCATTTTTGTTCTCTAAGCAGGCATTGTTCTATATACAATGATGAATTTTCAAGCCAAATTGGTGGTGGTTGGAAGGGGGTGGATATACAAGGCAAGTTTTTAGATTTTTTTCATGACTTATGCCTTTATAAATGCTTGTTAAATTTTTTACATTAACCTAAAATTTTAAGTTATATTTTTAAAAATGCAAAACTGAAGTCAGCTGTAGTAGGGTTCTAGGAGGCTGAGACAGGAGGTTCAAAATTTGAATCCTAGTCTGGGCAACTGTGGTCATTAATTCTAATATAGTATGCCAACTTTGCTGGAGCCCACAGATTAGATAAACATGCTCCTGGGTCTATCTAGGTGGGTCATGGAAGTATGCCTCAGATAATGTATATGGTCCCTAACTTGTTCTTCTCCGGCGTTCTCCCCTGCTCTGCTTCCTGGCTGCTGTGAACTCAGCAGTTTTGCTTTGCCCCACATTTTGACCATGTTGTTTCTACCTTGGAGCTAGCCCACCATGGACTGAATCCCCTGGCCAGATCCCACCCACTTCCTGGGGCCAGCTGCATTTGGTGGCTGGTCACTGTGTGGCGGGGACGCTTGCTGTGATCCAGACCAGCTTTGAAGGACCACCTCAGCAGCGGAGCTCCTGGTGGAGTCAGCTGACATCGTCACTGGCCTTACAATGTGGATCCACTTTTCTTTTTGCCCAGTTCCCTTCCTTTCACCCATGTTGAGCTCAGTGTGTTCTAAAAAGAGGCTTCTGTTCACCAGTCTGTCTCAGCGTCTCTTTCCTTGGCATCCAATAGCCATCTTGGCTTGGAGTGAGAGACAGCTCAGACTGGCTGGGGGAGAATGACTTGGGAGAGAGGGTAGGATGGACGTCTGCTCTTGGTCTTGCTCTGTTGCTCCTACTCCTGTGAAATCACAGGCTCTGATATAGGTGTCCTCTAGGAAAAGATGTGAGGGAGATGGCCTCTATAGGGAAGGGAGTTGAGCTAACAACAACAACAAACTTGGGGTCAACTAACTTTGAGCAGTTGCTTCTAAGCAATTTCCCCTGAAAAGGCCTCTCCTGACTTTGGTGCTCCTGGAAGAGCAAAAGGGGAGGACTTCCCCGAGTTCTTTCTTAGCTGGAGAAGGGTCCACTGTGGTTTTCTGGCGCATGGAGCTCATAAATACCTTTCCACCTCTGGACTCAGTGAAGCTGAGGAGATACCACGAAGACCAGGGTTGGGCTGAAATCAATCCCCAGGACAAAATGAGCTCACAGGCCATATCTTGAAGGAGTGTATGACAATAAATATTTGTCGACTGACTGATGCTATTAACTTAACGATTCTCTTAAGTCTCATTTGTTAGAGAAAAACATTGGCTCCATGAAGTCAAAGGCTGTTAGTGCCTGGGATTTACTTTCTTGAGCAACAAGAAAACATCTCGGCCTGGGCAAGATCCCTCTTTCCTATGACCTGTACATCCAAGAACGAAGGAAGCTTTTCTTAGGGGCTTTCATTAGGCACATTCCACCCACTGCTCACGTGGCTCAGCATTACCATATGGTACCATCTATATATTCCATTCCTCTAAGCCCCACCACGTGACGGTGCTACCTCGGATTGTAGGTGTGAGTCAGAGGTAGGAGGGAAGAGAGCGACAGGCCCTGCTTGTGGTGGCACATAGTCACCACGTTGTGACTGCACCTTGCTGTGGACTGCAGATTGACTCCTTTGCTTTTGTTGAGCTGCAGCTGGTTTCTTTCTGGCCTTGTGAAAACGTAGAGCCTGGATTTGCCAGTGAAGGTGTTTGATGTCTTGGCCTCAGTCCTAGACAGACACTTGTGAACTATGCTGCATCACCCCAGCCCCAGGAGAGCTTTTCCCTTAGGTGTTCTCATCGTGACAGACCCTGAGTTAGCCTCCCAATAGTCATCCCCCACTTCCACCTGATTTTAGTCACCCTCCGACTCTTCTTCTACATTGGGGGTGGACTAATCATGTAGTCCTATTCTTCTGGGTTGAAATGCCACTGTTTTAGGTAGGAGCACATGAAACTATTCTGGCCAAGAAGATGCAAGAAGAAACCTGTTGTGAGAACCTGGGGTCAGGTTTCTTTATCCTCAAGAAAGAGATTGATATGAGGATACAGGCCTGTAATCCCAGCACTCTGGGAGATAGGCAGAGACTGAAAGTTCAAGCCCGCCTGGGAAACTCAGTGACACTCTTTCTCAAAAACAAAACAAAGCAAAATTACAAAATGAGCTGGGATATAGCTCAGTGCAAAAGCTTCAGGTTCAGTGCTCAGCACTGCAAAGAGAAAGAGGAAGGAAGGAAGGAAGGAAGGAAGGAAAAGAAAGAAAGAAAGAAAGAGAACGAAAGAAAGAAAGGTATACTAGAAAAGTGTTGCTTTTCCTCTGCTGGATGTCATCACATCTGTGTGTGACACTTGGCACTGCTAGAGCCATCTTGTGATCACGAGGAAAAAGAGAAGAGCAGGAAAGAAGAATAGAAAAACTCTATTGCTTGATGGTGTTAAGCCAGTAAATAAGCCAAACCCTAGGCTGTTTTGTTATATGAATTCTCTGCCATGCTAACTGCCTGGAACCAGGTAACTGTGGACCGAAACATCTACAAACTGTGAGCCGAATGAACCTCTCTTCAGAGATTGTCAGATATTGTGTCCTAGTGATGAGGAATAAATAACACACCTGCTGGATCACTATGTTGTGGGAGGTAGAGGGAGCAGGCATACATGTGTAAGTACTCAGGTGATTTCAACATATTCTGAGGGCTCAACACCACTGGCTTAAGGTTGCTCATGCGAATAACATAGCGGAGAATGTATGATGAGTTACTGGAATGGGAAATAGGAAATATGAGTTCTTAAGTTCTGGAGACATTCAGAAGCAGCGCGCCAAGTCGGAAAGCAAGACAGACTGAGAGTGCTTAGCAACCAAGCATTTCAGTGACTTTGCCTTTAACCAGGGCTTACTTGGGTAGGCGGGTGGGCTTTGTGGGTTAACAGAGTGGAAGTCTGCAGGAGGGGTGATGTGAACAGCCGCCAAACAGCCACTCGTGGGTCCAGGCTAAGAGGGGCCAGTGCATTTACTCTTGTGGGTGCTGCAGGCTGTGTCAAATGCTATCCAGAAAGAACAGGTGAGGAGCCTTACACTACCAGGGGGACCAGTGGAACAGGGCTGCCACCTGTCTCACCTGCCAGGCTGAAATCTGGCCGGTCACGGTTGGCCTCTGAGTCATTTCTATCTGGCACGTGGAGGGAAACCTCTAAGAAGGCAGCTCCGACTGCCATGCAAATATATTTGCCTGCAGCCATGGAGACATTAGTGGCCTGCACAAAGGCGAGCTGCAGCTCTTTCTTTTCCTCTAAAGTTTACTTTTTTTTAAAGGTTATATTTAAATGGAGAGTTTTCATTTCTGAGATTTCTTTTCATACCTAAGAGTTTCTGTTAATTGGAGTGTAATTATCATGACTATTCTTAAAGCTCAATGAAGCACACAAGAATGATGTTTAGTTTTAGTTACCACATTCCCACAAGACAAACATGAGGCTTCCTTCTATTTTCCTCCTATTTCTATTGTTTTGGGGAAAGAGAATATGGTTTTCCAATTGATCTTTCTAAGGCAACAAATGGTAACAAACACACAAATACTCCTAATCTTCTAAGAGAGATTCCTATTCAACTACTATTCAACTCTTCAGGTTACCCAACAGATGTTAACTGAGGCCTTTCACAGGGAGTGTGAGTGGCCACCCTGATTCTATAAATATACATGGCAACCAACCACCTGGTGCTTCGGTGCTTCCTTGGCATGTTGTATTAGTGGGATGATCGCTATCTAAATTTAACCATTCAAGGGAAGAATTAACTGAGATCTCAGACTGGTCCAGACGGAGTTCCTAACCTTGGGAGAAAGAGCTCTACTGGCTCTTGTAATTACTAGTCATTTTTTATTTTTTTATTTTTAATGTTTTTTGTCTTCACCACATTTCTCCAGTATTTCTGCCCAGCATCCTTTCAGGAAAGGAAGGGAGCTCAGAGCCCTGGTCTAGGAAGCCAGGCCACCTTCACCCAGTGACTGGGGAAGGGAAGGGGGCTCCATTTCAGAGACTCAGATCCAGACAGGAAATCCAAAGCCAGGGCCCAGGTCAGCTCTGGCTGGGTTCTGGTGGTGCACAGGCCTCAGCACAGCTCAGAGCTCAGCCTAGGATCAGGGGCCAAGCGGATGTGAGGACTAGAGCTCAGTGTGGAGTGTGGACTTTGGTGTGAGGTTGGGAGGAAAGCTCTCATGGGGCTGGGATGTCTGGTGCTGGGTCAGTCAGGGTTTTTAAAACTTTTTATTAGTACATGTGTAGGAAAATGGATGCACCATTAGAGCATGATGTTAACTGAAATAAATTTAAGTATAGCTTGGCTTCTCTTATATGAGAAACCCAAAATTAAATAAAGAGCAAGAACATTAGTAATTTTAAAATGGTATTAAGGAGTAAATAGTCCTCCCTGCCCCAAGGTATGTTGAAGTTTTAAGATCAGTGTCTCATAACTGGATCGTCTTTGAAATAGGGTCACTGCAGGTGTGATTCGTTTAGGTGAGGTTCCCACAAGGGTAGGATGGGCCATTTATCTAATAGGACTGATGTATTCTTTAGTACCAGGAAAATGAAAAAAATAGAAGGACAGACTGGAGCAATGCATCGATAAGCCAAGAAAGTGCATGGAATAGACTTGCTCTCAGAAGGAACCGAATCCTGCTGACATCTCCAGAACTGTGAGAAAATGAAATAAGGAGTTTCTATGATTCTAAGCCATGCAATTTGTAGTACTGTGCTATCACAGCCTGAAAAATTAATACAGATGGTAAGTTATTTGGTTCAAGAGGAATGTAAGGAGTTCTTAACAATAATAGTATCTTATTTCTTCTATTTTGATCTTTATTTGCATATATATTTTGAGTTTCTCATATAAGAGAAACCATGATAATTAAGTTTGTGTGTCTGCCTCATTTCACTTAACACTATGTTCTCAGACTGCATCCATAAAAGATAGATCAGTGCAAGGTAGGGATAAGTTCAAATAATTCCCTAAGTTACCTTCTCCACTGTTTCAAAAATATTTTAATATATATGCTCATTTATTTCAATAATGTCACCAGTTTCTCTTAGTTTACTGAAAAGAAAGTTTTGTGCTATTATCTGTTTGATTCTTCTTCCTTTGAGAGTTTTTTGTTTATGTCTTATACTCTGAGTAACTACCACTAAGATTATTATTATTATTATTATTATTATTTTGGTACCAGGGTACTAAGATTATTATAGATAAAGTTAACTATTGTTATTCTGTTATGAAATTTTTATTTTTTCATAAAATAAAAGAAACAGTATCCAATTTCTAGAGAGTGTCTATACTGTACTATGCTACTTTCAAAAACATGTCATTTCATTCCTGCAACTACCTAAGTAAATTTCCTCTCAATTTAGGAGGGACCTGAAGCTTTAGGCTTCAAGCATCAGTAAATCCGCTGAGAAACATTTTAACATTCTTCTCTTTCTCCTACCCCACAGCACCTTTGTTTAGGTTGATTAGTGGTTTCTCCCCCTACAGGTACACTTTCCTAAGGGAGGTAAGGTTTGCTTATCCTCTGCTTCTCCCCATGTGGCTGCTCCCAGCATCATGTAATTCACGCCGGGTCACATTTACCTGATCTGCTCACATCCGCCCTTGCAAGGCCTTGAGGTTGGAGGTGCTCTCCTTACCGGACTGCTCTGACAAGAATTGACAGACTCCAGGGACAGAAGGAGTGGAGCTCATCGGGACAGCCTTCGCCTTGGTGGATTTTGAGGGCACTGTGGCTGATGCCAGTTCCTGTGGCTGTGCCCACTCACAGTGCCTTGCCCGTCCCAGGCAGGGCTGATGTGACAAGGTGAGATGGAATGAGTTCGCTGTGGCTGATGACAGCACCATTCAGTGTAGCGTGACCTACTCACAGAAAGCCTTACGACAGTGCTTTGTCTTCCTTTCTTACACATGGTAGTGTGACATCATCTGTCTTTATCAGGCAGTAACAAAAGCAATGCCTCATGACATAATAAAATGTCTGCTGTGGTCCTAAGAAACCTGTTGAAACTGAGTATTTTTAGATCCTGAATGCCATAGTCTACTCACAGGGTGAAATTATTAATCATTTATTGTTTTTCCCATTTGACTAAAAGTTGTGTGTCTCCACATTTTAAATACTATTCTTTGGCTGTCAGACCTTCATCTTCCAAAAATGTACTCTTGGGACAATTACTGAGATTGGCTACAGTCCACCCTGAACAACTCCTCAGTAGCGAACAATTTCATTTCCTAGTTTCCTTTTTGTTTAACAGATTTAGAAGTTTCCCCATGGACAGAAGAAATTCACCACTTATTTCACTCACAGACTTTCAAATGAAATCCTAGATGCTATCATAGTCCGAGTTTATTTGCATCTTTTTACCCAGCAGTCTTCGCCCCATTTCCATTCCTGCCTTAGAAACTTCGCTCTTCTCCAAGATGTCCATGTGCCCATATCCCTCCCATTTTATCTTGGCTCAGATGTCAACTTCTGGAGGAGACTGACCAGGACCACTTCTTTAGCAATGTCTGTGTCTTCCTCTTGCTAGAATGGAAACTCTATGAGGCAAGGATCTTTGTCTTATTTGTTTGTTGGTAATTCTTCAAGTGTCTAGCACAGCACCTGGTGTTTAGTAGGCACATTTAATGCAAATGAGCATTTCTTAAGTAAATAAATTGTCATAACCGGGCTTTGAATGTTAGGGATCGAAAGATCCTTAGAAAATATTTGATTCCATGGTGAGAAAAATTTCTTCCTCAAGAGAGTCAATTCAAGAAGTATACAAAGAGATTTATGAGCAGAATTTTTTTCATTCAAAATTAAATCCCAAGAGAGAAAAATGTTCTTAAATTTTAACCACCTACTTAATTATATAGAAGAATGGTGATGAGAAATTTCAGTGCCAGTTGAGAAATAACAAGAACTCATCACTGATCTCTTGGAACTCCCACCACATTTTGTAGAGGAGGAAGAGATTGTCCAAAGAAGAGAGAATTTTTCCTTCTTCTGAAAGTTGAGTAGCTGATTGGAGGCAGATTAAAGAATAGGCCTGAAGTATTTTCATTTCTGCCTTCCACAGGCAGAAGGAAAAAAAAAAACCCAAACAAGAAACCAGACTTTGATGTTTTTCTGCTCAATTAAGCTTAACTGGGATTGAGCACATTATCATAAAATCGGTAGATACCTGCTCATTGATGAACAAATATGCAAATCTGAATGATCTGCTTTGTTTAACTTCCTTCCTGGGTGAGATCTTGGTGTGGCACTGTAAATGGTACAGACATAATTTTCCAGTGACTGACCTGACATATGTAAAATTTTCCTAGTTTTTTCACAAAATGTGGACAGATCTATTTGGTTTATTTTGAAGATCATGATGAAGTATATTTGATATCATGTTACTTACTTACATGAATCTAATGTATGTATGGAAGTCATTTAAAAAGAAGCCAGTAAAATCCATTTGCTTTGCTAGTCAGAAAGGAACTGGATGGAGACCCTCATTTTTTTGAAATGGTTTAGGGTCTTCTGAAAGCAGAGAACTAGTTAAGATGAACGCAGAGGTCAGTTTAACCTTTGACCCAATCCTTGAGTGCAGTAAGCAGTTAAAACTAGCAGTTTATACTTACTTGTCAACGTATTCAACCAGATCTGTAGAGTTCTTGGTTGACATTTTGGCTGGAGATAATCTTACCTAAAACAAAGGTCACATATTTAAAATATATCTATCATCTGCTACTTTACAGGTTATTCTTACCATTTTTATGTAGAAATAAATGTTTTTATTTGAAGCAAAATATATGCCATGTATACAGACCACCAACCCGTTTAATCTTGTACAAGCTCCATTTGTATTGTTAGTGACTAAACAAAAAGGAAGTCCTGGGAAGATGCTAGAGAGTTGCATTTCATAGCTTTGGTATCACAAAAAATACTTTTTGGAAAAGTCAAGCCATAGATTATTCCTGGATAATTCCTAAAGGAAATATGCAGTGTTTATTGACTGAATTTTAAAAGAACTTCTAATGGGAATGAATTACTCCTGACATGCTGACTTCTCAGGGGAATCAGCTAATTTTCAATAAATAAGTCTAAAAGTGGAAAGCGAACCTATCCAAGTAGTTTTATTTTCTAAAAAACTTGGCTGTCATATTATTATAGTCACAGAGAAATTAAAGCATAGATATATACATAACTTATTAATATTAAACATAGTCATATGAATAGTTGACAATCTCTAATCCAATAAAATACTTCTAGAATGTTCTCTATATTTCTTAGAGTGTTTATTTATGTGCAGTTTGAAAATTTGACAAAATTTCTTTGAGGAAAGAGAATAGCAAATGTATTTACTTTTGCATATGTTGAAAATGCCCCAAATCCAGTGTTCTTTTATTTTAAAATATAAAAAATAGAACACAGATTTATCCTAATTTTAAGATACTATATTTGAACTAATTTAAGAGAGACAGTAGTATTTCATCTCAGTTAAAAAAAACTAGAATATATTTAGTGTGTTTTTTGTTTGCTAAGGTATGCCATTATGGTGGGCAGAATATATTAAGAACTTTCTCCAAATGGAAATCAATCCTTTTGCAAATGTCATTAGAATTACCATTTAATTTAAAGCAAAGCATTTAGTTAGAAATCTCTCTCTTCAAAGACAGACAAACACATAAGCTGGTAAATCCATTACCAAGAAATCCTATAAAGGTCACCTGACAATAGTCATGTCTCCTGACCCAGCCTACTTGATAGTAGACAAGACAATAGTTTGGAAGCTGATCAGGATGGAATCAGTGAACTGCAGTGAGAGTGCTTTTGTCCCCTCCCCGTTACTGAATAGGATTGGCAGGAGGTTGGATGGTCCCCGCCCCAGCTTTCCCTTAGGGAATGGCTCTGTTGATCCAGTGGTCAGGCAGGTGTTGTGCTCTGGATACCGTCTTTAATCCACTGTTCTGTTCTGGCACTGGCTTTCTCATTCCTGTTTCCTGGTGGGCTCTGGGCTCCTCACCTATTTAATTCTAATTCTGTGTTTCCCATCTCTTCACTGTGACCTCCAGGCCAGTGAGAGTCTAGTTTTGGTAATGTCGTTGGTAAAGTTGGTTTTTTCCCTTGTATATTGGCACTCAGTAGCCCTCCGTATTTTGTAATGAAAAGGTGTGGTAGATTGTGTCCAAGGCAATGAATTACTGGGCTTTTGTCTTCCTTTCTCCTGATATATAACATATATATTAACATATATCTTAATTATTATTAGTAATATGTTTTATTAATGTGTATTTAGAAGTCTTACTTGGAAGATTACAAATAGCATCATCTTAAAAACACACTCAATACCCTTACTTTTAAACTGACAAATATTAAATATGATGATGGAGAAAAATTCAGAAAAGTATGGAGAATGACAAGGTTACAGGAAAAAAATCTCATTCTTAATTCTACTGCACTGAGCAAAGTCATGACCATCGTGGTATATTTTTTTCTTTTAAAATTCCTTTTCATGTGTCTAAGATAAATTAAGGCTAGCTGAGTAAAAATTACATGCCTTTTCATCCCATTCTTGCAGGATGTAATGTGGTTATATATAACATTTTTTTGATTGATTATTTTTTATGTCTAGATCTTGTAACCTGAACAACTACTTCTAAGATAACAATATGTAATATATTAACTAGTCTTAATTTCCTACTATTTTTTGAAATTCTATATCATTTCTATCCTTTTTTCTGTTTTGCTTTTTAAAATAAAAAATGTAAAATATAAAAACTGTTTTCCAATAAAACTATTTGGTGATTATTATTTTTTTAACACATACTAATTTTCACCATTTTATAAGAATACTTTCAAGATAGTTTAATAGTTCATGGTCCTGGAGATCAAACTCAGGGTCTCACACATGGTAGACAAGCACTTTTCCACTGAGCTACACCCCAGCCCCATACGCCTTTATGCTATACAATTCTGTCTTGAGTACAATACGATTTCATTCTTCCAAGAGCTGTGGAAGACTGATGTCATTATTTTTACTTTATGGTTGAGATTAGTTACTTTGAATAACTGAAACTCTCATTACTGAGGTAATTTGATTATTTTTTATAGGTAAAGAACTTGAGGAACAGGAATATAGTACACTTGGAAGAGATGAGGAAACGGTCATAGTCATTAATACCTGTTGACTGAGCCCTTTCTACCTGCTAAGCACTTCATCTGAGTTGCTGATTCAAACCTCACAGTGACTTGTGTGATAGGTCTAATTAGCGCATTCTTGTAAAAGAAAAAAGAAAATAGAGGCTAAGCAGTTGCCTGACTTCACACAGAGAATGCCAGAGACAGTCAACAGTACCCCAACCAAGGCTAGCTTGGTAGCCTGTTAGCTTTCTGGTGCTCTTTCCATAAAAAAGACTGCAACCATGGGTCAGGTGTGATGAGAACCACCGAAGATTAAACCCGCTGCTTGCTTGAATGTTCTTTTTAATTAATGGAGGAAATATGACAGGTATGAATAAAGCAAACATTGTATTTAACTCATTAAACATATTCTATACCTTAAGTGTGTCATGGTTCCTTTTCAATCTTCATAAAAAAGAAATTATTGTTGAATGAAAAAAATTTAGTCCCATACATTAAAATTAGTCAAATTAATGTCTTTACAAATTGAGATCCTCTTTCCTTTCAGCCTGTGCTGGCATCAGTTGGCTTGTCAGGGCAGAACAAACAGGAAACATGGGAAGACTGAAAAGCAAAATCATTTCCCCAGGACTCTCACAGCTGTCTAAGGGAGCTGAGCCAAATACGGAACGCTACTTTTCATACGGCTATCTAAAATACTTGCTTTCTTTGCTTGGTCACCGTCTGCACCAGGGAGGAGGCCATCAGGTTCCTCTGGCAGTTCTTCAGCAGTAGGAGAGGCACTTTTGTTTACATTCGTATCTAGGCAACCAGAATGCAGAATCAGACCAGGAACTAAGGTAAACGCATTTTTGCTTTGGTGGCATTTCCTTCCCAATGGAGGGTAATTTCTGTGCGTACAGCAAAGTTTAAAGGGATGCTTCCGGTTTGTTTTACAGTTGCCCTCTTCCTCCACTCCCGCCAGGATTCTCCCTGGAGAGTCCACTGGACCATCACTGTGGTCTGCCAGCAGAGCATATCCTCACAGCTACGCCCATAAGACATTTAGGAACTTGGTTGAGATCAAATAATCCTAACATAAAATCCTAACCTAGTGCATCCAGGCCACCTGAGGATTTTCTTTGGGACTGATTAATTTGTTTATACGTACAGTAGTAAAAAATGTAAGTAACGTAGTGAGAAATTTAAATGTGCTGCTAAACAGTAGTCCATGGAATAAATACCTGCATCCATGAGGCTTGATTTTCCAGCCTTGCTTTTTTGTCGCTTTTATTGTATTTTTTTGAAAAGGAACCGTGGAGGACTTTTTTTCTTCTTTCTTTTTTTCCATAGAAAGCCAAAGTAGTGAGGAATCTTGACTGCAACCTAACCAAAGAGTTCATCATTTTGGGGGCATCTTCACACGGGTAGTTCAGCAGCATTGTGACTACAGGCAGGGTCTGTGATGTCGGGGGTTGGCCCTGTCCTTGAAGTTTTTAAATTCTTGGGATTTAGGAGCCTTGGGGGTTTCTTTAATGCTCATTGTTGCACAAAAAAGCAAACAAGCCAAAAACCAAAATGCTAGGGCTTTCCCTTCTTTATCTCACTGAGAAGTGATCGTTATTAATCTGATATCTCACACACTTCCTGATATCATTTTTAGTCTTGTAAGAGAACAGTTACCACCAAATCAGATGAAGAGAAAATGAAATGTTACATTAGTCTCACATCCTTCTTTACATAGGCTACTCGAAGAAATTAGTTCTTCTAGCCTCTTAAGGGAGCATTACAGAAAATTTAGCAACAGTGACAGGTGACATGGGTCAGAGATTTTAAATAAATGATTAAACCTTGTACAGGACATTTTATCTAGTTATTTTGCAAAAAAGGAGTGGACTGTTTTACCATTAAAATGTTTTCCTGGATTTTAAAATTATAATTTTCATATTTTGTTAATACTACTTGGCTTTTTTTTGTATGTAGAAGTGACACTGCCAGATCTGCCCTACTCCAAGGACACATAATGCTGAGGATGTGACACACTTTGATACACAAATAAAGACCACCCAGGATTTTGGCTGCAACAGTACCTACTGCAGTGCTAAACTAAGCCCTTAAAATTTAGAAATGTAGTCTTTCACGGCTTAGATACAGCCCAAAAGATTGATTACACTTCCCTAATTGTATCCAGCACGGGACAGACTGACACACACCTGTAAGGAACAAGCAGCTACAGGTTCTGAGAAAGTGGGTCGGAACCGTGACTACTCAAACTACTGTCAGTTTACTTCAGGCCAAAAGACACTGCTTCATCAAGCCTCAGGTTTCTCCGCTGTAACGTGAGCTAACAGTACTGATCTAAAAAGGTGGCTGAAATGAGATAGTGCACGCAGAGCGTTCAGCTGAGTGCCAGGCCAGGAACCCTCTAAAGGGTAACTATGACTAGTGATTATTAGGAGGGAGCAATGATGCAAGAAAAAGTGTGGGTGAGAGGGGAAGAAAAAAAAAACCAACTAGATTTGACATAGCTTAGCAGCTTTTTTCTTTCCTTAAGTTCAGTTTTCAATCCATGATACTTGGCTAGAAAAATGGGCCCTGCTGAAATAAACTCTAACTTGTTTGGTCTCTAAATATAAATGGCTGCTCAGTTTTTAACAGAACAATGCATAAATCAGTAAACAAAGATAGATTAGATAGATAGATGATAGATGATAGATAGATGATAGATACATAGATGAATCAAATTCAGTGGTGAGGTTCGATGTTAACCTTATGGGGAAATTAGATTCGGTTTTCATGCACTTAGATTTGCAACCAGAATTGTGGAAAGCATAAGTTCGTGACCTAAGGTCCCATGCCGTGTATGTATGTACAAATGTATGTATGTATGTATGGATCTTGGCTTCTTACCTGCCTGAAATGAATATGTGAAAATCCTCCAGGAAGGACTGATTTATGTTTGCATCTCATAAAGACATGCAAACAAAAAATCAACAAAACAAAACTTCCCTAACTACTTTGGGAAATGGTGGAATGAGTGTGCTCGACGTGAGGAAGGTATTTTGTGGGGAATTACTGGTGACATGTTTTTTACTGTAATAAAATTTAAAAAAATTTTAAACATTCACCTTTTTTTTTATCATGCTGCATGATGGGCCAGTGACAGCCTGGACCCCTGAGTGTCTCCTAGTTGCCCACCCTCAGTTCAGGATGCCTCGCCCAGGCACGTGCCAAAGCAACCCAGAGTCATTGGAAGACTCCTTGATTGCTTTTTCCTCCATTTGTTTTTCCTCACTCCTGCCTGGTGTCTCTGTACTCTCAGACCATGCTTCCTGCAAGCCCTCATGTGATCCTGGGGTCTTCTTTTTATTCTAATTTTATTTGCTGGTCTTCAGGCAACTTTTAATATGGTTAGCACTTAATATTTCAGGAGGTAGTCTTCATGCCCTATCTTATGATTTATATAAGGAAGGCAGTGCAGGTATGAATATTCCAATTTTATAGATTAAAAATCAAACAAACAAAATCCAGGGAGCTCAAACAAGCCACATAAGTAAATGGTAAAACTCTGACTAACTGGTTCCTAACTCTCCTGACGGATCCCTCCTGGGATGCATCTCCGGTGTCAGTGTTTGACTTCATCTAGAGGGGTGCTTTATGTTTGGAAAGGAAAGGTGAGGCTGGAGTTTCAGCAAGTGGGATATTTTTAAGGCAATGTAGGTTTCATTTTCCCTCAAATACAGACTTTGCTTCTGAGAAGGGTCAATGGTTCTAGTGCAGGCATTGCAAATAGTTCCTCTGGGGAGCATCTTAACTCCAGATTTGTAGGCCCCCACACCCCAGGAGTTTCTGGACAACCTCACTGTGAGCTCAAGGATCACACACTGAAAAACTCAAAGAATTTCTGAAATGGCATCCATTTTGGTCACAGGGCGATTTTGGTGTCCGTGTCATTGCTATTATATTTGTATAAAAGTGTCATTTATTTATCTTCTCATTCTTTCTGGGCTGCAGATTCTGCAGCCTAAGGAACCAAAGCAGAATTCTCATGTACTGTAGCAGCGCTGGAGCTGCACTCTGCCTTCAAAACATCTTCTGTGGGTCCTAATTGCCACCTGCATCTCCCAAAGACCAAACCACACCCTGGGGGGAGGCTCTCTGCAGGTGCCCATAGCAATTTGCTTTCATTGCTCCTCCACATTTAAACCTCAGCACTCCTTCTCTCTCTAAATGTCTGTGAAATTCCCTTGTTCCATTCTCTGGTTTCAGATTCTACCTCTGTCTCCTCTCCTGCACAAAGAGCTTCTCCCTGGACTGTCACTGTAGTCCAGCTACTACCCTGGATCCCAGCTGCTTGGCTCCTGCTTCCTGCCTCGGACTCCCATTGCCTTTTATCTGGCCTGGGCTAATCTCAGCCAGACAAACTGACTAACCACTTAGGAAGTACAATGTTTTAGAATACAGCAAGTTTTGTGATTTCTAATGAATTTATAAGGCCAAGGGGAAAATAATCTCCGAGAAAATGTTTCTCTTTGCATTTAGTATTTGGCCCATCTCACACATGCACATTTGTAAACAAAATAAAAAACAACAATGACTAACGAAATGACTGAATCCCACAGGACAAAGGTAGCCATTCTCGCAATGCAAAGACGGTGACCATTTGTGTGCTGCTCCCAGATATAGGAACCATAGTCATTTGTAGGGGCAATAAAACCCTGTGCTTGAATGAGCTGAATTGTTGAATTAGTTCATCTGCTCTCTATGATACTGCAGCAGGAGTATTTAGTCTAGCTGCAAACACCTCTTTAGCTGTGGGGAAGTTTCCTGCTCTGCCAGGAAGGCTCCAAGCATGCTTATTATAATGGATCCAAAATTTTGCACTGCAAAATCCTGACTCAACTCCCCTGCCAGTGTCAGCACACCAGGAGTGACTGGGGCCAGGCAGCTGTCCCAACTAGCTGATCTCACTACCTCCAGGACCCTATTTTTGTTGCATCTAAGACCGATGTCCCTAAAGCATCCAGCCTAGAGCAGGCAGGCACCTGTGCTTCAAGGTGACCAGAGACATCTGTTTAAAAAGCATATAAATAGATTCTAATTCTAAAAATCAATGAATGTATTTTTGTCTCTAGACATCTATACATTTAGCCAAATGGCTCTGGGACAGATTTTAATATTTTATGCATTATTCTCTCAGCAGTAGAAATGGTAATGGAAGCCGTGAGAGGGAGGTTTTCCAGTGTTCTGGGAGTACGCCTCTGTCCCACCCCTAAAACACATGAGATTTCGTTCTGCACAGAGCTTATCCCTGAGTAACTCTCTCTTCTCATGGCCATGATTTCTAATCTTGTGAAACTTTAGCATCTTGCATTTGCTGTGGCTGTCATTGCACATGAGTTATACTGTGAAGAATCAAAGTAGAAATAAGTTTGTTCAACACATTTTTCCTAGAAATTTGTTATTGGCTTTTTGCAGCTAGAGAAATATCTGCGCCAAACTACAAAGAAAGTGATGGGGGAAAAATCAGACATTTTGCTGAATGCCTGCTATGTGCAAGGTGGTCTGTCCTATGTGGGTGTGTCAAATTTTTACAATTCAGTAATCTTCACAACAACCCGACAAGCACATTGTTCCATTTTACAGGTGGAAGTTGAGGAAATTTCTGTCTCTTTCCACCTGCCCAATCCCTTATCATTGCAGTCTCACTATTATCTTCCTCGTTGTTCCTTCCCCTTTCTCCTTTCTGGTACTGCTTTGACCCCAGTTTCTCCAGGACCTGTGCTGGAGATACTGAAGTCCCGGGTGGAGATGTCACTCGCTTACTTCTCTCTCTTTCCCTCATTTTCTGGCCAGCCACGCAGACAAGCTTTCTAAGTTCCATTGGATTGTTTTCTGTGCACATTTTTAGATACTGAAAATATAGCAATGGGAAAAAAAGGAGGAAATCTCTGCCTTCACTGACGTTCTAGAGGAGAACGAGCAATAAGTACACAGAGAGTTTGCATGCAGTGCGATGAGAGAACTCAGGGTGGGAAGCCCATCGCGGAAGGAGCAGAGGAAGAACAGGTAGTACCCTGCACGGAGGGAGGAGGCGAGAAGACTTCTCAGAAGAGGTGCCTTCTGTGACCCCACGAGAATTAGCCCCACAGCGTGCACAAAATGCGCTTCTGCTCAGGGAAGCCGAGTCAGAAGACCAGCAGGAACAGAAGGGCTGAAATCAGAAATGAGCCCGCACAGGTGAGCAGATGCCAGGCTCCAAAGGGTCTTGTGTCTTTGTAGCAGTAATAAAGAGTCGGGAACTCACCCTGCAGGTGGCGTCCCCTGGTGTGTTGGATGTGTATCTGAGATGCAATTACAGACAACCTAGGAACCCTGCTTCTACCTCACCGGGATGAAGCTTTTTTAAAGCTTAGGACAAGCCAGTACTGTGACTATGATAAGCCCCCAGTGGGAAATGCAGTTGTATTTTCTCTTGTGTCTGAACCTGTCTGAACCCATCAAACCATTTAAACCTGGGGCTCAGAGATCGAGGCCCTGCTAATGCATTTTAAGACATTTGGTCACAAGAAATCCTGTTAACTACAGGGATTTTACTTTTATATATGAAAAATTATCCAGATAAATAGAATTTTTTCTTTGTTTATAACAAAGAAAAAAAACTTGGAAAATAATTTCAAGAATATTCTTGTAATCATTTTATGGTAAATGTTATATTCAATTCTCATTTATATGCATAATGTACCATTTTATGTAAATGTGTAAATGTGATATATGATAGGACTACTAGAAAGAATTAATATTCTGAATATGTAAAAATATACACTAAACTGTACAAAAAGGCATATTTACAATCATCTCCTTTGAAGTAATCGCTGCACACATTTTGGAAGGTTTCTTTCCAACCTTTTTCTGTGAACATGTATATATATCCACACGCATATATCTGAGATTGTGTTATTCATATCATTTTATCTCCTGATTTTTTAATTTAACCTTAATGATATGCTATATTTGAACATGTTTATTGTTATCACATGTATTTTTTGAAATATAATTTTAGAGATTATATAAGGTATATTCTATAAATAGCATAAGTTTGTTTACCAGCTTTTTTTGTTTTGTAGCCTTTGTCTTGTGACCAATTTTTTGGTAATGGAAATAGTACTGGAATAATATTATAAACAAAATAGTCATATGTATCTTTATGCTTTCTAGGGTAAAATATTGTGAGAATATTGGTGCACAAATTGCCTTAAAAGAACTTATTGTACTTTTATAAAACATACTGAAAATATGTAATGAGAGATAGAAAAATTTTGTGCCCAAATGCATTACACATCTAAATATATATCTGAGGGAAATAAGCCAAAGTACAGAAAAAGTCTTACATGCAAACGTGTTCATCACAATGTTAAAATAACTAAAAACTGGGACCAGCCCAATTATCTAACACTGCGGAATGCTAAAACTATTATTTCTGTAAGACTTAGTTATAACATTTAAAATGTGTACTGATACTTATGATATTGAAAGTGTCCACCTTACAATGGTAAATGGAAACTTGTCATATAAAATGTTGTGTACAGTTCGTATTTTTATGAGTATACATGATATTTATATTTTAAACAAATGATTAAGTAATAGCTATTTCTTCTTTGTTGTGCAGGTATCTTACTAAAGTCAATTTAGGAGTAAAACTTTACCGGCATTTGCATTATCTGATAATGTATACCAGTTCACCAGGTATTACTTTTCATGTTGGACTGCCGCTTTCCTGAGTTGTGAACCTGAAAGTGCTGCTGCTTCCTGAATGCTTATCAGCTGCAGCCTAAGAGGGGGATGCATGAGCAGGTTAGGAGCAGGTCTCTGATTTGCTTCCTGACTTTCCTGATTCTCTGCATGTGCTAGAAAGAGGCAGCAGGGAAGCTTCTTGCCCAATCTGTCACTGATCTGTGGAGAAGCATGCAGGAAGCACTTTTGGGAGGAGAATGTTAGCTTCAGGCCAAGAAAGCAGTTTGCACTCTGAATCTCATACTTGATGTGTATCAGTCCATAATGCTTTAGTTTTAGTTTGTTTCTATTTTTAAGATGGAAGAGAAAAGTATTTTCTGTAACATCAAATAATTACTTTGTGTATTTGTTTATTTGTTTGGGTACTGGGAATCGAACTTGGGACCTCACACTTGCCAGGTAGGCGCTGCACTGCTGAGATACATCTCCGGCATGATAAGTGTTTTGAAGGGGATTCAATAGGAGACTTCTAAGATTTTTGTAGGAATTGGGGTGGTCACTGTAAGTATTTTTGTGTTTTAAATGGTATCTTCAATTTTCATTAATTTTACATAAATACAATGTTTTCTTAGTAAAGTCTTTTGTGTGTGTGTGTGTGTGCTAGTGTTTCTTCTTTCTCCATAACCTTTTCACCCTTCCTACACTGTGGCTTTAACAGAAAACCTTTATAACTTCAGAGCATGTCAGGCAGATTAAAACGCCCTTTCCTTTTATATTTTAGTTGAATATTACACCTAAAATATTAGCCTGCTTTGAAAACTTTGTGGATAGTCCGTGCTATGCTTCTACTTAGAAAAAAATGTTAGCTTACTTTTTGCAAAGAATTGAAAATCCAAATGTTTATCGCAAATGACCAAATTGTTTTTTTGTGTTACCTCAACTTAAAAATGTTCATATAAATATTTCGTTGTTTAAAAAACAATATAAGGGTGGGCATCAACAAGGAAGAGCATGAGGAAACTTTGTGAAATGTTCTTTCCCTTGACTAGTTGGGGGTTACATGAATGTGTAGCATTCATTGTGCCCCTTGAACAATGTAGTCTTTTAAGTTTATGAAAAGAATTTCAGAACAAAGTAATAAGAGAATAATAGTTAATGCACTGTATCATTAACTTCAAAGTAGTTAAGAATGCAAGACATGGACAAAGCAGTTCTTTCTTGCAAAGAAGAAATAGACACTAGCACAAAACTTTCTCTTCAATGAACCGAGAGAAACTAATGGCATAAATGAAACACATTAGTATTTATACTTATATAATGGGTGCATTTGATTGCAGGTAAATTATACACAACTGAAGTTTATAAGACAGAAGCACTTCTATGGATTTATACTTGGTGTTTAGAATTTTTTGTGAAGACATTGTTGCTAATCACCACAGTATTTAACCTGTCCTCTATCTGTAGTGAGTCCTGGATCTCAAATGTTTTACTTTATGGGGCCAGTTAGGGACTTAAAACTCATAAAACAAAAGCAGCTCTGCAGGAGACAGGTGTCACTGAGAACACTTGCTTTGCACCCCGTGCTGTCACAAGAGCAGCTCAGCATGCTGTGCAGCCAGCGGGGTCCTGACAGAGGGCAATGGGAGATTAAGAAAACACTATTGACACGTGCTAAAAAGAAAGCTGGTACTGCGCAGGACCTGACCTCTCTGATGGAGAGGCAGTGACAACCCAGCATGGTCTGCCTCTTTATTTATGTACCATAAAAAGGGTGAAGCACATGATGAAGTCACAAGTACAAGGTCTCAGTGTTTTACTGAGAACACTGAAAGCGAAATATTCTCAGAGCTATCTGTGCTGAGCTTAACAGGAAAGCACATCAAGGCCAGACACCTGCTAGACTGGGCTTGCTCTAGTCTCAACAGCTTGTTTATGGCTCACCCCTAGAGCTCCAGGGGGCTGGCCTTGCTGTGGTCCCCAATGGCCCCTCTCAGCCGCTCCCCATGTCAGCTGCTTGTGCCTCCCAGCTATCACCAAACTGGCAGCCAAAGATGTGGATGGAGAACATTTTGACTCAGTGTCACGGAGACAGAGTCCAATTCTCTCCACCAATATTTCTCCTCTCTCTCTCATTACTACATTAAATGTAGGCCGGACAGAGCAGTTGCTGTAATTTAATGAAACATCATTATTTCTGATCCACGCAACTCTCCAATTGCTTGTTACAGTCTTTCTTAGGACAGTGTTAGCCTAAATTTAATTGTGCCTTTTATTCTGTTGCTTACTTTACTCATGACAGCCAATAAGCTATATTTCAAGAAATGATTTCCCAGGGCATTCAGTGCTAAGGGTACCTTGGTTAGAAACAGTGAAATAGTGAAACGCAGGCTGTGAAGTGATCTATGCAGCTAAACTGCCTCCGCATTCCCCCCTGGTGTTTGGCTTTATATTAGAGATTGCTCTTGAAGTTGCTTATTGTCAGGGACACTCTGCCTTCATCTGCAATCATGTTAAAGGGATCTATTCACTTTGGCTTCAGCCAAAGCAAAGATGCACAGCAGCGTCCACCAGGGAGACCTGGTGAGTCTGCAAAATGTAAAGATGCTGCAGATGATGGCAGCCAGTGAATCTGACAGGGAAGTGGTCTGGGGAGCACACAGGTTGGAGGGTGGGGACATCTGGGTGAATAGGTGACCAGCATGGCGGAGCACACGTTTTACCTGACAGGCCTCATCACCTCCATGGAAACCTTTGCCTCATTTCCTAGTTACTTTCTAGTAGGTACCTGTTTGAGAAACATTGCAAATTTATAATCGAACATTGATGGTTTAACACAGAATAAGTAAATATGCAAATAACAGAGTAAAACTTCACTAATTCAAGTTTGTTGCATAGAATCTGTGGTAGTTTATGAAGGTTAAAGTTTCTGATTGTGTTGTAAACCTGTGTAGACAGAAATGTTAATGGTATGCATAAAATTGAAGAAGAGTATTCCAAGTATTTTTGAAAAAAACTCCAACTACTTTGAGAAAAGTCAGAAAAATGGATTTATATATGTATATTTGTATTTATTTAGGCACTGTTGGGCATTGAACCCAGGCATGCAAGGCAAATGCTCTGTTACTGAGCTATATCCTTAGTTTTATTTTATTTTGAGACAGGATCTATTAAGTTGCTCACCCTGGCCTTGAACTTGCGGTCTTCCTGCTTCAGCCCTCCAACGAGCTGAGCTCAAAGGTGTGCACTATCATGCTGAGCTTGTATTATTTATTTTTAAATCTCTTCAACCATGTTCTTGGGAATTCCACTAGATACTTCCCTGTAAGCCTTGTTTAAGTAATAAATAACCAGAATCAATACAACAACAAGTTTGAGTAATAAAATGAAACCAGTCTAATAGGGTTTAATTTTTCCTAATGAGAGACAAATACTGACCAAATGAGGAAGATTATAAAGGTCATACAATTGTCCAATATGTATTTGTTCCCTTCCATCTCTCTGGGTGGCACCCCTGCAGTAGAAGGGCCTGGAGCATATGGAAGGGGGGAGGATAATACTGACCTGCTTTAGGTCTCTGGCCCTTGGGGTAACCTCCCCATTGACTGAATGCCATGAATGTGTCCTAAAATGAAGACAACTGCTTTTTAAATGTAAATGCCAGGGAAGGACGCCAGGCCAGCACTTTCCAGTAGTACTTGTCTTCTCACAGAAGGGTCTATTTGAACAGTTATCCACACATTAAAAAAAAAGTACCTCCAAAAATGTTAAGAAATCAGATGAGAGCTTATAGCACTTAGGTATAGCATAGAAATATACACTGAAGAGAGTATAAGTCATAGTTTCACATTATCCTTCTTACCTTCACCAAAACCTGTGCAGTACAGTGCAGAAAAATAGCTTCCACTGGGAGGCAGAAAATGAAGCAAGCTCTCAACTTTTTCTTTAAGGGATGCTGGTCCACCCTGGGAAATCCTGTGGTAGGAAGACCTCCGAATCCTAGCTTCAGGCTGCCCCACTGCAAAGATAGCCTAGACTCCAAGCCAGTACCCACAGACCATCTGCAGGACACCACCACCAGGCCAGCCCCAAGCTCCAGGCCTGCTCAAACCTCCCGCCAATGCCTGTGGCCCCAGGCCTCATACTCCAACCTGCACCCCCCGGTGCCAAGGTCAGCCCTCTTTTAGGGTAGCCTCCATGGACTTGGAACCAGGCCCATTCCTGGGGTCCCAGGTGCTAGGTCCATATCAGTATCAGGCCAGTTCCTGAAAACTCAGTCTCAGTTGCCATCCTAGTGACACATCAGTCCCTCTGGGCCCCACTATGAGGCCCGTTCTCCCTCTCACCACAGACTTAGAATCCAGGCCAACTCTGTGGATCCAAGTACTAGGAGGCCCCTGTGAACTCCGGACCTTGGCCTTTCTACTTGTTGATCTAGGTAGCAGGTCAGCTGACCCAGTAACTCAAGCAGCCAGCCCAGGCACAGACCCTTCAAGGTAACACACTCGGTATACTGGACAGCCTGGTTGGTAGAAAGTATTCCTTGTTGAAGTCAGTCTGTAAAGACTAAAAGATGTGCCCAATTCTTCAGTTGTGCAGACCCAAACAATCAGGGAAATAAGAGACTACCAGAGAGATGAAATAAAACATCAGGCTACAACCCCAAGGATATGGAGCACTACAAACTATCTGACCGAGGATTCAAAATAATTACTTTAAAGAAACTCAGTGAGCTAGAAGGGAACACAGACAGACAACTAAAAGCGATCAGAGAAACAACATAGGATAATTGAAAAGCTCTATACAGAAAAACCATAAAAAAGAACAAAGTAGAATATTTGGAGCTGAAGGACCCAACAACAGAATTGAAAAAAAGAAATAGCAGGCAGAAGAATCAGCGCACTCAAAGACAGACCATTTGAAGTTATCCAACCATAGGAATAAAAATAGAATGAAAAAAGGCAAATAAAGCAAATGGGAATCATGAGCTATCACTACGCATACGTATGCCTTTGGATATCCCAGAAGAAACAAGAAGAGTTAAAAATTCATTTAAAGCAATGAGGGCAGAAAATTTCTCAAATCTGGGAGGAGAAATTACAAAGACTCCGAGTAGATTAAATTTAAAAGGACCTTTGCTGAGACATAGTCTAATCAAGTCATCACACTTACAGAGATTATTGAAAGTAGCAAGAGGAAAAGTGACTCATCACATACAAGATAGTCCCAAAAAACTATGATCTGATTTCTTTACAGAAATCCTATAGGATAGGAAAAATTGAGATGATACATAAAAAATGCTGCAAAGAATAAAACCTGCCAACACAAATAGTGCACCTGGGAAGTCTATCCTTCAGAAGTGGGAGAAAGATTTTCCCAGACAAAGAACTGTGTAAGTACATCATTAATAAACTAGTCTTACAACATGGGTCTTAACAAATTTAAGAAGTTTGGAGTTATACAAGTATCTTTGATCACATTGTCATGAAACTAGAAATTAAGACAAGAAGAAAATTAGAAAATTCACAGGTGTAGAAGTTAAATGACACACTCTTGAATCAGCAAAGGGGATAAAGAAATTGAAGGATCTTTAAGACAAATGAAAATGGAAATGCAACACATCAAAACTTAATGGTTGCAACAGTTGCAAGACAGAAGCTTATAGTGATAGATATTAATGTAGTGGCCTACATTAATAAAAAAATTTCAAATAATCAACCTAACAATAGCGCAGTGATCCGGAGAAATAACAAAGTAAGACCAAAGTTAATACAGGAAAGAAATAATAAAGATCAGAGCAGAAATAAGTGAAGTAAAGACTGAAACAAAAATAGGGGAAAAAACCCTGAAACTAGTACTTGGTTTTCAAAAAAATAAATGAAATTGATGCACCACTAGCTAGCCTAAGAAAAAGAAAAGGCACAAATAAAATTGTACATGAAAGAGAAATGCACCTGTTCCCACAGTATAAACAATTATTAGAGACTATCAGAAACAGCTAAGTGTCAATAAATTGGATAACCTAGGAGAAATGAATAAATTCCCAGACATATAAAACTTACCAAGATGGAAGTCTGAGGAAAAACTGAACTGATCAATAACAAAGAAATTGAATCCGTTATCACTCCTCTCCCCAAAATAACCCCAGTACCTGATGACTTCGGTGCTGAGTTTTAAATTTTTAAATTTTAAAAAAGAATTAATGCCAATCCTTCTCAATTTTCCCCAAAAAAATTAAAAGGAAGAAAATGCTTTCAAACTGATTCTAGAAGGCCAAAATTATATACTCAGACCAAAGGGGGAAATATACCATAAGAAAAAAATTATAGGCCAATATCACTGCTGAACATAGATGTAAAAATAAAAAAAAACCAAACTGAATTCAAGAATTTATTTAAACTAGACATGGTGGTACACGCCCTGAATCCCAGTACTCAGGAGGCTGAGGCAGAAGGATCATTGCGAATTCCAGACAAGCCTGGGCTACAAAGTGAGCTCAAGGCCAGCCTGAACTGCATAGTGAAACCCTATCTCAAAAAGACAAAAAAAAAAAAAAAGGAATTAAAAGACTCATACATCATTGTCAAGTGGAATGTGTTTTGAGATGCAAAGACAGCTTAACCTGTACGCGTCAATAAGTGTGATACACCATATTAACAAAATGGTGGTTAGAGCTCATATCACCATTTCAATACATGCAGAAAAACATTTGGCAAAATGTTACATCTGTCCGTAAGGAAACCTCTCAATAAATTGGAGATATAAGAAATGTACCTCAATATAATAAAGACCATCTACGACAAGTCCAGAGCTAAAATTCCATTTGGTGGTGAAAAGCTGAAAGTCCTTCCTCTGAGATCAGGAACAAGACAAAAGATGTCCTTCTTGCAACTGCTGTTCAATACATGGTTGGAAATCCTTGCCAAAACAGGCAACAAAAAGCAAAAAAGGCATCCAAACTGAAAAGAAAAAGTATCACCATTGGCAGATGATATGATCTTATATATAAAAACTCCTAAAGATACCCCCAATAGAAATCAAAATATTATTATAATATTATAATAAAGACAATATAGTTACAGGATACAAAATCAACATACAAAAATCAGTTGCATTTTTATGCATTAATAATGAACTATCTGGAAAAAATCAAGAAGATTCCACTTATAATAATATCAAGAAGAATAAAATAGGAATAAATATAACTACAAAGATGAAAGACTGGCACACTGGAAGCTAGAAATTAAATTAGATACAAATAAATGAAAAGAATAGCCTATGTTACTATAATAAATAGTACAGTAGAAGAATCAACAATATTAAAAATGTAACTACATGCCTCAAGCAGTCTAAAGATTCAATATAATCTCTACTCAAAATTCCAATGTCATTTTTCACAGAAATAAAAAAAGCAATCTTAGAATTTTTATAAAATCACAAATACCCCCAAATAGCCAAAATAATCTTGATCAGAAAAGAATAAAGCTAGCTGTATCAGCTTAGCTGATCTCAAAATCTGTAAAAGAAAATCACAATGCCAAAGAGATTTTTGCATTCCCATGGTTAGTGTCACATTATTCACAATAG
>PVJX010011186.1:30173-54475 GCA_004027295.1 Dolichotis patagonum | reverse complement strand
AACACTACTACAAAGACACTCAGCCACCTTGTATTTGACAAAGGGGCTAAACGTGTTTACTGGAAAAAAGATATACTCTTTAATAAATGGTGTTGGAAAAATTGGCTTTCCACATGCTGAAGCCTGAAAATAGACCTATGCCTGTCACCATACTTTAAACTAAAGCCAAAATGAATCAAGGATCTAAATATTAATACAGAAGCACTAAATCTACTGGAAGACAAAGTAGATAAAAAACTTGGAGACATAAGGGTAGACAGAGAATTCATGAATAAAATGCATACTGCATGGTAAATGTGGAGTAGATAAAAACTGTGTATTTTTATACAGTGGAATACTATTCAGCTAAAAAAGGATGATCTTGAAGCCTTTATAGGTAAATGGAGGCAACTTGAGAATATCCTCATTAGTGAAATAAACAAGACTTATATTAGTAAATATCACATTGTCTCTCTAGTGTAAAAAATAGTAAGAACTGACAGAATAATGGCATCCAAAAAGTATAATAGATATAAAAGTGTAATAGTTATAATAGATATTATAAAAGTGAAAGGAAAGGAAAGTGCTGTAGAGGATATAATGGTATGTGTACTGTGTAAGATAGATGACAATAATACTAAATTTTTGTTACATCATTGAACAGAAGAGTTCACACTGTCGATGTTTGAGTGTGTAGCCACTTTTTATTCTTTGATTTTGTAACTTTAACAACTATTGTTAATATGATAATATATAATGTATCAACTAGTGATGTTTATGATGTTAATTTTTTTTGAATTCTGTAGTCTACTTTTTTTCTCATTTTTTCTATTTTGTCTTTTTAAAAATTTTCTTTTCTTTCTTTCTTAAAAAAAATAAAAAAGAGAAAAAAACCTAACAAAGTAAAACAGAATAAAGTCAGTCAAAACAAAACAGTGAAAGTGGTACTGAAATTCAAAACAGGCTAATAGGAAATCTACAATGGCTACCATAATATCTCTTGTTATTTTCACAGTACTTCTCCATGCCATCAGACATAATAAGATCAAATAAAACAAAAACACAATAGAGCCAATCAAAAAACAGAACATTAAATAAAACAAAGCAACAAATTGGAACAAAGCTAAACAGTGAGAACAATAATGGATTTCAAAAACAAGACAGTAGGAAAATCCCCATAGATTGCATACTGTCTTCCTCCCAATAGATGCTCAGATTACTGGCCTTAGGCCTGCAAAGTCAACCAAACAAGGCAGGTATTTAGTTGTTTTTGTAACTCAGTTGCTATCAACTCAGCCTGTCCTGCAAACAAGTGGGTTGCTTATTGGGGTGGGGATGGGAGGGGATATTGACTCTCAACCTGCACTGTATGTGGGTCAGCTCACAGAGGAGCAAACTATCTTCTCTCTTTATTCATTTCATAGTCTTTCTTTCTTTCTTTTTTTTTTTAACCACAATTGTGTACGCTTGAGCCTATCAATGTTATTACTGTTTCAGAAAACAATACAGTAAAGATGTGGTGGTGCATGCCTATAAACCTAACTCTTGGGAGGCTGAGGCAGGAGGATTGCCACAAGTTCAAGGCCAACCTGGCCTACACAATGAGCTCAATGTCAGCCTGCAGTACAAAGCAGGACCCTGTCTCAAAAAGCCTAAATAAATAAATAAAAATTTAAAAATAAATTTCTTAAACAATACAAAGTATAATAACCCTATGATATATCATAGGGTTATTTTATATAAATAATATAAAAAACAATTTTTCAGGGAAAAATGAGTTTTTAGCACAACAAACAGGAAACCAGAAAGTCTGTAATGTTTGTTTACTGAGGTGTGGTGATTTTCTCATCTTCTTTGTGACCCTAAAGCCCCCTGTAGAGAAGCAATCTATTGTGGTTTTGTTCATTCAAGGGCTTCCTGGGAGTAGATACTCCTAAAAAGGAAGCTCATGATAGCTTTATCTCTCAGAAGCTCCTCCTTTATTCAGATAAAAGACTCTCCATGCAGACTTCTTTATCCATTAAATCACAAATGTTTCAGCTTAGAATAATCTTTATACCATCTTTGGTGTTTTGAGTGGTCTTCAGATTATCAGAACAGTTGCCCAAAGCTCAGTCTTGTACCACCTTCCACAGTGAGTTAGAAGTGAAAATGTGACCAGACTAAGACAGTACTACCTAAAGATAATGACATTTTCAAGTATTTTAATGAATTATACAGCCTGATTACCTTTTGAGGAAAAGTCAGTCAACACATACACAGTTTCCAGTCAGCTCTTTACTGTGCCCTTCTTAAATATTAGCAGAAAATGAAATGTTAGCAGATATATGAGAAATGCTCAAAATGTAAAATATACAGAGCAAGTCAAAATTAAAAGAAATATTGAAAGAAACAGAAACTAAAAAGCAAGAGAAAAATTCAGGAAAATAAGAAAAATTGTTGCAACCACTTAACAAAAATATGACCTGAAGCAAAAATGGCCATTCTGATATCAAGAAAATAAGTGCTTGCTATTAAAAATTTAACAGCCAAAAATTAAAATTAAAAAAATTGGAAAATGAAAGCTGAAGCAGTTTCCTCAAAATATAATAAAAATACAAAGACTAAAGATTAAAAGAAAACATTAATATAAGGAATAACAACGCTTCATAAAGTACCAAAAATTTATCTCAACAGTCTTTAAATAAGGTAGCAGCAAAAATGTGTGTGTGGTGGAGACAAAATTAATGACAAAATAATTCAAGAAACATTTTCAGGACTATTTGAATTCCTAGAGAGAATGAATCCAATAATGGTCCAGCATATGAAATTCAGTCAAAATCTTAGACGTTGTAAATTTTCACAACATTAGAGAAAAAAATAAAGGTGACAATCTCCACAGGGAAACTTTGATTTTAAAGACAAAATTAAAATTAATGACTATATTAGTTTTATTAAGAATAACAACAAAACCTAGGCAATGCATTCAAAATAAGAAGATTATTTCCAAATTAGAAATCTATCCTAGGCCACATTATCCATTTAAAGTCATAGTAGAAAAAGGCATTGTTATACATGAAAAAAATTTCAACAACAAAAACACTGGTTACATGAGTTTTTTCAGAAAGCTCTCTGAGGAAATATTTCATCAAAACAGAGATTAAAATGATAGATGAGTGCTGGAAATCTTAGAAACAATAGTGTCAGGATAAAATAAAACTGAAGAGGTCCTCTAGCACAGTGCTAAAAAGAAACCTAGCAGAACACATATACCTTAATCAATTTTCCAGATTAACATGGCCAGAGGTCACAAAGCAATTTACTACTTAAACTCTGTATAAAAGACACAATGGCCAGATGAAATTTATATTCCAAATATTAGAGACAAATAAGCAGATATTTAATAGTCATGAGATTTCTTTCTAAAATTTCTCATAGTGAAATTGTCACCCTCTGATCTCTTTTAAACCTTCACAAAATCTTAAGAATAAGTTGACATCAGAAATCTCATTTTCAAATCTAAATAATACTAAATTATCCAGTCTCTAAAACTAAGCTTGTCTTGATAGCAATCTCATTTTTTATTGCTAACTTATTTCACTAACAAGCAATTATTTTAATTAAAAAGCTTTCTCTGTAATGGAGCTAAAACTATTTTCTTGTAACTTTAAGCATTCAGTCTTCTTTTTTCTGATTTTGAGTGTATTATTTTAAGATGATTTTCAAAGCTTAGCTGTCTTTTAGAATTCATATATTGAGGGTTGTGGTTTGGCACACTGTGAATTCCCAGTATTGAGGAGGCTGAGGCAGAAAGATTGTGGATTGTGGTGAGTTGGAGGCCAACCTTGCTTATATAGTGAGATCAAGATCATTCTGAACTGCCTAGAGAGATACTGTCTCAGAAAAAGAAAGAAAAAGGAAGAAAAGAGAAAGAAAGGAAAAAAGAAAAGAATTCACATCAAGTTCCTTAATGGTTGCCTGAGGGTAATAATAATCAAATTGTCATCATGATTTTGCTACTATACAGATTTTTCTCCAAAATACATCAGTTCCCTGTTCCATTCTGTGTGATCTTACATTTTTGTACAGTGTAAACCTCTGAACACCTTTTATAATAGTTGCTTTAGAAAATGTTTTTTAATGATATAAACAAAGAATTATAAAGAACACCAAATTTGTACTAAATTGTACAGCTATTATTGTTTAGGTCAAGAA
This sequence comes from Dolichotis patagonum, assembly GCA_004027295.1. Lineage (NCBI taxonomy): Eukaryota > Metazoa > Chordata > Mammalia > Rodentia > Caviidae > Dolichotis > Dolichotis patagonum. Next base: position 50,302 of record PVJX010011186.1, on the reverse strand, counting down.
TGCCCATCAGCAGCATCCTAAGCTAAGAACAGGACTTTGGGAAGGTGGTTGACTTATGGGCCATACAGTTGAGCTGTGATTAGGAAGTTAGTCCAGTTTAAAGCAGGTCACAGGGTGTGACCCTGAAGGGCAGATTTCTTTCCCTGGCTCCTCCCTTCCTTACCTGATTTCTGCCCAGAATGATGTGAGCAGATTCCTCAGCCCAGACCCTTCAGCCATGCCATTTTGGTGTTTAAGCCTGCAGAACATGGACCGAATCTTCTGAACTATGAGCCACAATAAATTTCCTTCCTTCCTTCCTTCCTTCCTTCCTTCCTTCCTTCCTTCCTTCCTTCCTTGCTTCCTTCCTTTCTTTCTTCCTTTCTCTTTCTTTGTTTTGACTTTTATCAGGACATGTTTGCAATACATAATGACTACATTCATTGTAGGGAATTGGTACATGTATATAACACATTTCAATTCTTTTTTGCTTCCCTCCACTCTCCTTTAGTAAAAATTCATAAAGTTACTTTCTATGTATATGAGAGATTGAAAACTAGAGTAATAGGCCAAAGAACATTTAAAATATGTAAGAAAATTGTTCTAAATCAAGGGCAATTTTAGATACATTGTCTGTGTTATTATATATTGTACATTATTATTCAGTATGTGTTATTATACATTATAATATTTTAATATCTTTTTTTGTCTTTTTTCCTACTATCTGTCATAGATATAGATATATGACACATATATAGATACATAGATATGTGTGTGTGTGTATATATATATACATATACATATACATATACATATATATATACATGTACATACATGTATATATCCATATATATATGGAGAGAAAGACAGCAATTTCATATAAGAGAAATAATGCAATTATTAAGCTTGTATCTGAGCTACTTCACATAATTTTATGGTCTTAAGGTGCATCCATTTTCCTATAAAGGACTCAGGTTTATCTTTCCTTATGACATAATAGCATTTGACTGTATATAAATACCACATCTTCTTTATTCATCTGTTTCTGGACCTATAGGCTGTTTCCAAGGTTTAGCTATTATGAATTACCCACCATTAATTTGCAGGTGTTGGACATTTTATCTCAGTGATAAGGAAAGTGGCTAAGATAGATTCTGGTACCTGAAGAGTGGGGTCATTGCTCTGACCATCTGATCTCATGGTTCAAAAACATCTGGAACTGACTTATGGGAGGAGTTTGAAAAGATTTTGAAATGTAGAGTAGAGAAGCCCTAGAATGCTGTAATCCAAGCTTGATGGGAGATTCTAGACAGAGCTCATATTACAAGGATATGAACAAAAATGCAGAGCATAAAATACAGGCTCACAAGGTTTCAGGTGGGACTAAAACTGCATTGACATTTAGACTACAGACCATGTGTGTTATACTTGACAGAAAATTTGACCACACTTAGCTCATGTCCTGAAAACTTGCAAAAGAATCAGATTAAATGTGGTGGGCTAATTAATCTGGTGGAGAAAAATGTTAAGGTAACTCAACATTCAGGCTGTAACGTGAGTGTAGCTTTCTGCTACTAGTGGGATCTATAATGAAAATCAGGAGTAAGCAGCAGGAATAATTTTAAAAGGTAAATTTTATCAGAACAAAATCCCCTGAAAAGTTGGAACCTTTGAAGTATGACTAATAAAAGATTAGCTTAAAGAAAGAAGCAAAGTACTCTGAGTCAAAATGGAAAAGATACCTTAAGTGTATCTCAGGAATCTGGAAGCCACTGGCCCTCCCCAAATGAATGGTGAAAAGAGAAAGACTTCACTTAGAGAAGAAAGCCCCACAGAACCATGCTCAAGAAGTGATAGTTAGGGAATTGGTTCCCTAGGACTTGATTCACAGTGCTCAACCATCTGGGCATTCAGAGACTTGCATAACCATCACCCAACATGGTCTTTGCTACTTAGTGCTTGATCTGGCAGTCGACATAGCATCATCCAAATTATACTGATTTAATGAGCATGTAGAATTCAAGAGTTGTGGTGTCAAGAAGGCTTTCACTCAGATTTCAAAAGATGCTCTGAAGTGAAAGAGTGTGCCCTTGGGAAGCAGTCATAAAACTGTAGGAGTGAAGTCAAAAGTGGAGTGCAGACCCCAGGAAGTCATGAGTATATCTACAAGCAGTGAGGAAAGCCACCCCAAGAGAAATGCTATGATGCCTACAACCAGGAATGCATTAGGGGTGGGGATGTCCAAGTTCTTTGGAACTCAGATCTTTGCCCCTATAGTGGGACAAGGATTTATTATTTGCCAAGTTGAATTTTGATCTTGAGTTACTTCAATTATTTTTTATCCCCCTATTTCTCCACTTTAGAATGTGAATGTTCATCCTGGGCTATGGTGAAATGAAAGGATTTCAACTTCTGATTTTTATACGGACCCACAGCTGAGCTTTCCTTCAGTCTCAGGAGACCTGGGATTGGATTATCCAGCAATGCTAGAACTGCTAAGATTTTGGTGGCTCTTAGAGACAGACTAAATGCATTCTGTACAAAGAAATGCAAGTGAGTCTTTGGGGGACAGGAAGGATTGTCATTATTTAGACCAAGAATGACACCTAATCCTTAGGTACTCAGGGCTTTTGAAGGTGCCTGAATCATGTGGGCACTATAGCTGAGTGTGCTGTTGGGAGCTGAATGCTAGTTAGAAGCAGCAGGTCACGGGGGCATAATCTGGAAGAGTCTATCACCCCCCATAGTGCTTCTCCACTGTCTCTCTTTCTGCTTGATACATTTATTTGGGGCCCTCTCCTCCCTAAATTTATGGCTGGGGGAGCCTCCCTAAATTTATGTCTCAGTGACAAGGAAATGACTAAAACAATTGTGGTAATCTTTATTTCTTAATGTAGATGCAAGTTTCTGTGTAATATTCTTCCATTTCAGTATGAAGAATTCCCTGAAGTATTTCTTGTAGCCTGTTAACCTCAAATTCCATAGCTCTTATGTGTCAGAGAATGCCTTATTTTCTCCTTTATTGCTGAAGAAGATTACTCTTGAATGCAGAGCTCTTGGTTGTGGGGATTTTTTTTTCCTTTCAATGGTTTGAGAATTTTATCTCTCAGTTTTCCAGTCTCTCTGAGAATTCTCTTATTCATTTTATTAAGAGTTCCTTGTATGAAAGTTTTTCTTATTGTTTTTGACATTTATCAGTTTGCCTATGATGTATTTAACTATGTGTAATGATTTAAGGGGGTTGTCAACTTCAGCTCTGGTATCTGCCACAGGAATCAGTAAGTACGTTTCTGTGTATGTCAGAGAGGACTACAGAGCTGTGACCTTGGCAGTCTACATGTGGACCCTCACCTTTTCCTCTCTGGTGATGTCTCCTTGTTCTGTTCTTCTGCCACAGTGACGTGAACAATTTTACTCTGCCATGTCCTTTGTCATTATGTTTCTGTCATGAATCCAGCTGACTCTAAACTGAACCCCTCAAACCATTAGCCAAATTAGTCTTTTCCTCCTTTAAATTGTAGGTGTTGAGTATTTTAAGTGATTGGAAGCTGATACAGAATAATCCAGGGCTTATTCTAACAGGGCTTTGTGGAGCATCTTGGATGAACGGATTTATGTTTTATGATAGATTTGGGAAATTTGTGGTCATTGTTCACTCAAATACTTTTTGTCCCTATTTCTCCTTTTGTGTTGGTGCCATTTAATATATGTTGGTCTGTTTTATCTTGTAATTTTCTTTCTTTTAATTTTAAAGACAATAAAACAAAGGAGGACAGAACAAAGCAGATCAGAACAGAACAACATAAGCAACACAGCACTTTAAAACAAGACAACCAGATATTAACAGTAGCTATCATAATGTCTCTTTCTTTGTAATACTTGTGCATAGCTTCAAATACAATGCTATCAGACATAACAAAATAGTATAAAACCATTCAAGAGAATGAAAGAATTACAGGGCATTCTGAACCAAATAATGGAAAATGATCAATGGCTACTATAATATCTCATTTTCATAAAAAAAATTTGTTTATACTATCACATATATTAAAATCCAAATAAGAAAAAACATGGTAGAACTGATGGTAATAGAAGAATAAAAACATGGTAGGACTTCAAAGCAAGACGATATTAAATCTGCAATGGCTGACATAAGGTTTTGTTTTCTTCAAAATAGCTGCTCATACCATCACACATAATAAAATCAAACAAAACAGAATAAAACCATTCCAACTGATGAATGAAAACATTATAAGGCTTCAAAGCAATGCAATGGGAAATCATGATTATCATAAAATCTTATGTACTCTTACCATTTCTTACACTAGGAAGACTATATGGGATTTATACATGTGGGTTTGGTTTATTTTGCTTATGAGTATGGTCTCAAGTTGCATCCATTTATTTATAAATAGCTCAATGTGATCATTCTTTATAGCTGAGTAGTACTCCATTGTATAAAAATACCACAACTTGTTTATCCATTCCTCAGTTGATGAGCACTTAGGTTGTTTCCAAAATCTGGCTATTACAAATTGTGCTGCTATAAACATGGGTGCACATATATCACTGTGCTATGATGTTTTCAGTTTTTCTGGGAATATTCCTAGAAGTGGAATAGCTGGGTCAAAGGGCACTTCCAATCCCAGCTTTTTGAGGAATCTCCAGACTGACCTCTACAATGGTTGCACCAGTCTACATTCCTACCAACAGTGCAGAATGGTTCCTTTTCCCCCACAGCCTCTCCAGCATTTGTTGTTGGTAGTTTTTTTTTTTTTTTTATCCTGGCCATTCTTTCTGGAGTGAGATATAATCTTAGTGTGGTTTTAATTTGCATTTCTCTAATGACTAATGATGATGAACATTTTTTTCATGTATTTAGTTGCCATTTGTATTTCTTCATCTGAGAAATGTGTATGCATTTCAAATGGCCATTTTTGGATTGGGTCTTTGAATTTTGAGGGTCTGATTTTCTTTTAATTCTTTATAAATTCTAGACAGAAGTCCTGTGTCAGAGAGACAGTTCACTAAGATTTTTTCCCAGTTTGTGGGTTTTCTTTTCACTCTGCTGGAGATTTCTTTCAACATGCAGAAACTCTTTAATAAGACGTGATCCCAGTTAATGATTCTGGGAAGTATTTCCCATGTGGTTTGATTTCCATTCATGCATTATCTAACTACCCCTATGTTTTCAAGATTTCTAATGACTTTGTCTTCCAGCAGATTTAGTGTTTCTGTTTTAATATTTAGATCTTTGATCAATTTGGATTTCAGTTTAACACATGGTGATAGGCATGGGTCTAGTTTTAGTCTTCTGCATATGGATAGCCAATTTTTCCAGCACCATTTATTAAAGAGACTATCATTCTTCCAGCAAACATGTTTGGCTCCTTTTTCAAAGATAAGGTGGTTGAGTGAGTTTGTGGTTGTGGTTGTATCTTCCAATCTATTCCATTAATCTTCAGGTCTGTTTTTATTCTGGTACTATGTAGATTTTATTACAGTAGCTTTGTAGTATAACTTCCAGTCAGGGATTGTGATGTCTCCTGCCTTGCCTTTGCTGCTTAGAATTGCCTTTGCTATTCTAGTTCTCTTCTGGTTCCAGATGAATTTTAGGAGTGATTTCTCTAGATCTATGAGGTATGCTAGTGGTATTTTGATTGGGATTGCACTAAATCTGTATAACAATTTTGGGAGAATGGCCATTTTCACAATATTTATTCTTCCAATCCATGAACAAGGGATGTCTTTCCATTTTCTGATGTCCTCTTTGATTTCTTTTTCATGGCATTATAATTTTCCCTGTATAGCTCTTTTACTTCTTTCATTAGTGTAATTACTAAGTATTTCAGGTGTTTTTTTTTTTTTTTTGTACCGGGGATCGAACTCACGACCTCGCGCTTGCCAGGCAAGCGCTTAAGCCACTGAGCTAAATCCCTGGCCCAGTATTTCAGGTTTTGGATGCTAGTGTGAAAGGTGCGGCTTCTCTTATTTCTCTCTCAGTGATTTTGTTGTTAGTGTATAGGAATGCTATTGATTATTGAGTATTGACTTTATATCCAGATATATTGCTGAATTTATTTATTACATCCAGTAGTCTTTCAATGGAGTTTTGGGGGCCTTCTTTGTAGAGTATCATGTTGTTTGCAAATAATGATAATTTAACTTCCTCTTTTCTATCTTTACTCCTTTTATTTATCTCTTGTCTAATTATCTGGCTAGTACTTCCAGTACTATGTTGAATAGGAGCAGTGATAAGGGACATCCTTGTCTTGTGCCTGATTTTAAGGTAAAGACTTTCAGCTTTTGGCCATTTAATATGAGGCTGGCTGTTGCTTTGTTGTAGATGGCTTTTATCATATTGAGTTAAAGACCCTCTATTCCAACTTTCTGTAAGGTTCTTATCATGAATGAGTGTTGGACCTTATCAAAAGCTTTTTCTGCATCTATAGAGATGATCATGTGGTTCTTACTTTTGACTCTATTGATATGGTGGATTTCATTTATTGATTTATGTATGTTGAACAATTCCTGCATTCCTGGATGAATCCCACTTCGTCATGGTGTATAATCTTCTTGATGATTTGCTGCATCCTGTTTGCTAATATTTTATCTAGAATTTTTGCATCTATGTTCATTACGGAGATTGGCCTATGGTTCTCTTTTTCAGTTGGGTCTTTCTCAGGTTTTGGGACTATAGTAATATTTGCTTCTGGAATGACTTAGGAAGACTTGCTTCCCGTTCAATTTCATTGAAGAGTTTGAGTGTCGGAATTAAGTCTTCTTTGTATTTCTTGTAGAATTCCACAGTGAATCCATCTGGGCCTAGGCTCTTATTTGTTGGCAAGGACTTAATTACATTTTAAATTTCATTAATAGAAATTGGGTTATTCAGCAGTTTTACATCTTCCTGATCCAGCTTTGGTAGGTCATGTGTTTCTAGGAATCTGTCTATTTCTCCTGTGTTATTGAACCTGTGAGAGTAGAGGTTTTCGAAAAAGGTGTTGATGATCTTCTGTATTTCCACAGAGTCTGTAGTAGTTTCACTTTTTCATTCCTTATTGCATGACTTTGAGTTTTTTCTTTCCTTTTTTAAAATAAGATTGGGTAGGGGCTTATCAATTTCATTTATTCTTTCAAAGAACCAACTGTTTCATTCATTGATTCTTTGTGTTGTTTTCTTAGTCTCTATTGCATTAATTTCTGCTCTGATCTTTATAATTTCCTCCCTTCTTTTGGCTTTGGGCTTGGTTTGCTCTTCTTTTTCTAGATGATTGAGGTGTAGCATCAGGTTGTTTATTTGTGTTTGTTCTGTTTTCCTGATGTGGGAACTCAGTGCAATAAATTTTCCTCTGAGGACCATTTTCATTGCATCCCACAAATTCCAGTAAGTTTTATTTGTATTTTTGTTTGCTTGTAGATATTGTTTAGTTTCTTCTTTAATTTCCTCTGTGACCCACTGATTGCTCAAGAGTATATTATTCAGTTTCCATGTGTTTGTGGGGCTTTTGCTGTTTCTTTTATCATTAATTTCTAATTTCATAGCACTATGATCCAATAACATGCATGAGATAATTTCAATTCTTTTGCATTTATTTAAATATGTTCTGTGGGCTAGTTTATGTTCTTTTTAAGAGAATGTCCCATGTACTGCTGAGAAGAAGGTATATTCTGATGTTGTTGGATGCAACACCCTGTATACGTCTATTAAGTCCATATGTTCACAGGTGTGATTCAGTTCTGTTAATTCTTTTGGTGATTTTCTGTCTAGTTGATCTGTCCCTTTATGTCAATGGCATTTTAAGGTCTCCTGTTATAATTGTGTTATTGCTTATTTGATTTTTTCATTTCTGTTAACATTTGCTTTGTATAGCTAGGTTCTCTGGAATTTGGTGCATGTATATCTAAGATTGTTATCTTTTCCTCTTGAAGTTTTCCCCTAACTAGTATGTAATGACCTTCTTTTTCTCTTTGGATCATTCTTGGTTTGAAGTCCACATTGTCTGCAAACAGAATAGCTACCCCCACTTTTTTGGGGGTTTCTTGTTACATGAAGTATTGTTTTCTATTCTTTGACTTTCAGTCTATGAGTGTCCTTTTGGTTTAGATGGGTTTCTTGTAGACAGCATATGGTTGGATGTTGTTTCTTGATCCATTCTGCCAGTCTGTTTCTTTTGATTGGTGAGTTGAGGCCACTTAATTAATGGTTATAACTGTTATATATTGGTTTATTGTTGATATGTTATCTTTCTGCTGTTGTATCTTTACCTTTCCATTCTGTTTAATTGTCTGCCTTGCTTGATGGTTTTATCCTATGTGTGTATAGAATGTCTTTCAGTATTCGTTGTAGGGTTGGTTTGGTCATCATGAAGTTTTTCAGCTCTTCTTTGTCATGGAAGTATCTTATTTATCCATCCATTTTGAAGGACAGTTTTGCAGGGTACATCAGTCTGGGTTGGAAGTGGTTTTCCTTTAGGATCTGAAATACTTCATTCCATGCTATTCTTGACTTCATTGTTTGTGTTTAGAAGTCTGCTGTGATTCTGATAGGTTTTCCTTTATAGGTGATCTCTCTTTTCTCTCTAACAGCTTTTAGTATTCTGTTCTTATGGTGGATTTCTGGGATGGTGATTATTATGTGTCTGGGTGTAGTTTTATTTTGGTTATGGCTGTTTGGAGTTCTATATGCTTCACTAATCCAAATGTCAGTTTCCATTCTCATGTTTGGGAAGTTTTCAGCTATTACTTTTGTAAATATCCTCTTGATATCATTTGGGCTGTCCCTTTCTTTTTCATTTATCCCTATCAATCTTATGTTATTTTTCTTTGCATCATCTTGCAGCTGTTAAATTGGTATTTCCTGATTCTTTGTTATTTTTAAAAGATCTTTCCTTTCCTGTTCACTAGCTGTGATCTCATCTTCAAGGTCTGAAATTCTATCTTCACTTTCATTGAGGTGGTTTTGACAGCTTTTAATTGCATTTTTGATTTCCTGTATATTTCTTTGAATCTGCTTTATGTATTCTGTTTGTTTCTTATAGTGTTCATTCAGGGATTCTATCTGTTTGCTTTGTTCCTCTAATTCTTTAGTTGTGTCTTCACTAGATGTGTTCACTATTTCTTTCACTACTTTTATCATTTCTTCTTTTACCTGGGCCATTATTTCTGATTTGAATTTCTCCATAGCTTCTTTTATTGCTTCTTTATTTCAGTTGATATCATTTCAGTCATTTCAGGTGTATGGCTTCTATTTTCTTCTATGTACATGGCTCCTAGGCTTTTTTGGGTTGGGCTGGAGGTTTGAGATTGCCTTTTTGTCTTTCATTTTGCTATTTTCGTATATTTCCTTGCTTTGAGTGGTGTTCTAAATCTTCCCCTGGGTGTTTTGGGAATATCCTCCTGTGCCCTCAGCTCCTGGGACTGAATGAAGGTCATTGAGTTTGGCCCAGTCAGGGCTACAGAACCTCCCAAGCCTAGTCCAGTTTTCAGGGAGTTGGGCAGAAACTCAACTGCTGGCCTCAAACTCTCCCCAGGCCAGTGCCGGAGCACTGGGACTCACTTCACATTATCTTGGCTCCCTCACAGGTTCTCAGCTCTCTGGATTGAAAGATGGAAGCTGGGCATGGTTTACTAAGTCCAGGGAAATCTCCAGAGCCCAGTCCAGTGTCCAAGGGATCTGAGCAGTAACTCAACTGCTGGGAACACTGGTCTCAAACTTTCCCTGGGCCAGTACCAGTGGGCTGAAAGTCCCCCTTTGCAGTCTCGGCCTCCCAGACTGAAAGAAGGCCGCTGGGTGTGGTGCACTCTCTTGTAATTTTCTAATGCTATTTACTTTTCTTCATTTTTTTCCATATTCCACAGACTAGAAAATCTCTACTGATATATGTAGGCAACTTTTCTTTTGTCATCTCTATTGTTAAACTCATCTAGTGAATTTTCCATTTCACTTATTATACTATCTCCATGGTTTGGATTTGGACATTTTATATTACTCTTACCTTTCTATTATTCCATATTTAGTGAGGCATAATTATCACAGTTTCCTTCCTTAGTCATGGCATTCTTTAGTTTTTTTAACATAATTACAGTAGTGTTTTAAGTCTTTGTCCACTAATGACAGCATATGGAGCCTCTTCACAGACATTTTATGCTGCCTTCCCTGTCTTATAATTTTCAGTTGAAAACTGTGGAGTTTAGATATTGTACTGTAGCAACTCTGTCATCGCATCTCTCCTTAACTCCCCCATTTGTTTTTGCTACTCTTATAGTTAACCATTTTTTGTTACTTATTTTAAAGTATTAATTATGTAGATTTTATATAATCTATATTATGTACCCACTAAGTACCCTGCTAATATTTTAGAGTTGTTTTCCTTTTTATACCTGGCTCACAAAGCTTCTTTCCTAAGTCTCTACAACTTGGTCATCAGCCAGTGATCACTCAGGAGAGTTGCTTAACACATTACCTGCATATCCACCACCTTTGTTGAGAGGATCTGTGTGAGAAAGAATACTTTCAAATTGTATGCATCAAGACAGTCATATTTTCTGCTCCCTCCTTGCATAGTGCTGCAAGTTCAGATGAGAGCAAGTGATTGAAATCTCCTCCTAGGTCAGCAAAGACCTGACCTAGGAGGTCAGGTCATAATCATAGGCTCCCCCTGGATGATTCTAACTTTCTCCAATTTCTCTATGGCCATCTAGTTCTCCAAGACTTCTTTTTTAAATTTTGGGGTAGGTTTTTTTCTCCCACTGAAATCTCAGTGTAAGATAACTTTGATGCTGCCACCAGACTACTATTATTTTAACATTGCTATTCTCTAGGAATAGGCCTCTGCAATATGTAAGAGCTGAGGGGAATAAAACAGTTATACTACCCAGGGAAAAGAGATTTCCAAGCTGCTGATACAAAAAGTATACATGTGTAGAGATTTTAACATTCATCTAAGGGGCCAGTCCTCACGCAGAATGTCTGTGATGCAGTACTGTTGACAAAGAAAGTTGGATTTAGAGGATAAGTGAAGAAAAAAGAAAGAGAATAGTCAGAATGAAGGAAGAAAAACAGAAAGTAATGATGGAAAGAAAAGGAATAGGGCTTTATTAGTATTATTCTTATATCTGTTGTAACAGACTGGTAGAGAGAATGTTTGAGATGTTATTTACTAGGATGGGAAAAAGGAAGAAGACAGAAGGAAGCATAATCATAGGTCAAGGGAAACTGTAAGTAGGTCAGAAATAATTAATATACTGATAGAAAGCTTGTGTTTGAAAAAATCTATCAACAACTTTTTGGAGAAGTTGAACCCAGAGAAGTCCTCTCAGTTCTATTTATACCATGGTAAGAACTGTTTAGTTTAGTAGGGTTCCTGTGGGCATGGCCAGCCACAAGTTTTATTTGCCTCCATCTTATAGGATTCATTCGTGGGGTAGGGGCATGGGAATTGGGCACAGGGTGACTGTTCATGCACCCAGTCTTCTGCTGATTTCCAAAGGGGTCTTTGCAATCTCTCTCTCCTTCCCTTCACAACATTCTGCAGCTGCTTACACCTGCTCTTTCTGTATTACTCTGAGTGAGCCTCTGGCTATGTTGTTCTCCTCCAGGTTCCTACTCAAGCTAAAGAGTCTCTTTCAAACTAGGAAACTTAACAGTGCTAAGGGCTTAGAATTCTCAATAGCTTTTCTTCACATAGGCACTGAATTCTGTGCCATCTGGAGGGTGGGTGGTGATCAGATGACAAGATAGCCACAGACACAGAGCTCCCTGGGGTTCTGGGAATGGTGGTTCAGTGCCTACTTCAGCCCTACTCCAGGGTCTCTTCTTCTACCACTACTGAATATTACCAGGTGCAAACTCTTCCAGCCCCTGTGACTCACTGAGCCTTGGATCTCTCAGTTTCTGGTTCTGAGTTCCTAACCCAGCCCATCCCATTGTTTCTGTCCTTTCCCAGGACCCATAGGTCCATTTCAGCTACTGCTTTCTAAATGTTTCTCTGCTTTTCAGTTTCTCTAGTGCTCTTATCTAGGAATATCTTATTTGCTGGGCTCTCTCTCCTCACATGGATGGAATTAGGATAGGTGAGTGCCAGGCAGTGGCTGCTAGGCTTGATGCTAACCACAGCATCCCAGGCACCACTGCACATTTGGTTTCTTCCAGTCCGGTGTTAAATCATTTTTTAGCATATGGCATATTCACCAGACCTGTAATAAACAGTGCCAGAATCAAGAGGCAACCCTGTTTCTTTTGCTAGACACCCAAAGACTGAAATTCATCTGGTGGACATTTCTTGTAAGTTGCTTTCTCATATTGCTGTTTCCCTCCTCACTTCCCAGCTTGGGAAGTGTGCTGGCTTGTAAGCACAGCTGCTCCTAGTCAGCCATGATGGATTTCTCCCTGCTATGTTTTGAAAGTTCAGTAATTTCTTATAGATAGATGATTTTTAGTATGTTTAGTGGCTTTGGTTAATTTCAAAAGATGAAACGGCTGATTTTAGTCATTACATCATTCTCAAAATTGTTTTTATGGGAGTACAAATTCACTGCAGTCCTCAGGATGCCACTGCATAAATTCCCCTTTTCATAGGCACCTATCTCTACTCCTCCAGTTGCTTGTAAAACTTAGTGCTATGAAAATGAAGGTGAAATTTATTTGCTCACAATTGTATCTTCAGCACAATGTCATTCACATAGAAAGTGCTTAAACAAAGAGAGATAGAGGTAAGAAGGTGGATAGATTAGTAGAGAAAAAGAGAGAAAAGATATGTGCATATGTTCCATTCCAATCCCATATATAAACTAGTTTTATAAGACTATAAAGAAAGTAAGTTTTAATTCTGGAAAAATGGGAAACTAGAAAGGAAAACTACCTATGCTTCAAGCTTTTACACTGTTCTTTTTGTGATAATAGAAAAACATTTATTATATTAATATAGTTTGAATAGTGTTCAGAAGAATAGAACTAAATTATCCTCTAAGCATAATTTATAGGGTATTTTTACTTTTATGATTGTTCTCTGCTCAAATTCCTTTATTTGTTCAATGTTCCTCCATGAATATGAGGGTTATAATTCAATAGAAAAAGATCAAAGAAAAGAAAACTCAGATCACCATACCAAGAATTGTGTAATTTTTCTCATTTAGTTTACTAATTCATCAATGTTCCTTAGGGTAGCATTTATTTTCATGGTAGCTACTTCTGGAGAATCAAAAAGTTATCCCTTTGGAGGAAAATCAAGAACATTCAGTTCTTCCTTTGGACATTTAGTTTCAATACTTCATTTTATAACTGAGGAAAACATGGGGATACATGTTAGGCAGAGAGAGCTGTCCACCTCAGCTTTTCTTAATCATTAGACTCTATGAGAATTAAAGTGATCAAATATCTGAAAGGGATCCAAGACATAAAGCCACAGAAGTGTCCTATTTCTATATTCTGGCACTGGTGAAACAGAGTGCAGAAAAGATGGTAGTGACTTTTACTCAGACCTTGACATTAGACCTTCTTTCATCTAAAATGTCAAGTGTTAGTGCACACTACTCTAGAAGAGCTGTTTTCAAAGTGTGGTTCTGGCAGTCCTCAAAACTCATTGCAGGTCTCTGAGGTCAAAATAAATTTGTAAAAACATTTGGATGTTATTTTCTGTTTCACTTTCAAGACCACTACCAGAGTACAATTCAGTCTTTTAAAATCTATGTTATGAGATACAATTCAAATTCAACAGCAGCTGGAGAAGATTGAAATACTTGCTTAAACTCCTATTTGTTAGATGCTACTATTTTGTTTCATATTGCTGTTTCATCTGATTAGTGAGATTTCCATCACTGAAGCAAAATACTGGGCATATTAAATTTAAAGGCAAGAAGATCTATTTTGGTTCACAGTTTCAAAGATTTCAGTTCATGGTAGGCTGCCTTCAAGGCAGAAACATCGTCACAGAAGGACATGGCAGAGAAAAGTTGTTAATCTTATGGGAGCCAGAAACAAGGAACAGAAAAAGAGCTAGAGAGAGAGAGATACATCCTCCAAAGGCATGACCCAAGCATTGAAAGAAAGACATCATGCTTAAAAGAGAAAAAGATTATCCATCATTATTGATATCTTTCCAATCTCTTTCTGTTGGTGAGATAGCATGTAGTTTGCTGTTTACTAACAGTAAACTATTTGGTTTATTTTAGCCCAAATAATCTACAGTAGCTCTGCAAATCTCTTCCAGCTTGATTTCAAGGAACTGAAATTCACTTAAACTCCATTCTCCCAGCAGGCCAGGCCTTGGAGGTAGCATACCACTGTCCCCGGCCACTACTGAAAAAATGGTAAGATGGCATCTTTTTAAAATGAAGTATACTTAAATTACTTAGGTCTCTTTCTTTCTTTGTAACACAAAACTAGTTGAAAATCACTCTCTGATTTTTTAGAAGAAACGCAGTCTTTTTATGGTCTTGTACATTCAAGGTCTTAAAACAGGTCAACCCTTTACTATTGGAACACAAAGATAAGGAAATGGATTAAAAAAAAAGTAGATATGCTCCAGATGCCACAAGGTGTGTTTGAACTTTAGAATAAAATCAGGAAATATTGCTAACCCTATCACAGCCCGAGGAAACAAGCCAACATCTGGAAGTGGAGAGCTGTGATTTACAGTTCCTTTTGCATCCATAATTACCACAGGAACTTAAGCACCTCACTGAAGGAGTTCTGGAAACACACCTGAGAGGTACTTATCACAAAACTCAAAAGCAAAACATTTTGGACTTCACTAACTTGGCAAACTGAGACTCTTAAAAGGAAGGGAAAAAAGCCTCTCATGAGAAAGGAGACATTTTAGAAAACCAATTCTCCATCCATTAATTATAGATTTGGTTCTTATGATAGCAAATCTTTCTATTAGAACACAAAGAAAAATTAAATTGTCAGCAGAACATAATTAATGTTCGGTGTTTCTGACTTCCAAAAAGAAATCTGAAATAAAGTCAAGCTTTCATGTCCTATTTGAAAATAAATGAGGTAAACACCTAAAGAAACCATAAGACATATATTCAGTAAATATTTAAAACCTACAAAATGTAAGTAATTATTTTAGGAACTGTCACTAATCAGCGCATACGTGAATTTCCACTGACTTATTCTGAGCCATTTTCAAGCCACTTAAGGGAAAGAAACTTACTGTGGTGAACCTCACATTACTGTTAACTCCACATGGTATTTAGTGCTCAGCTTGAAGGTTGTACTAGCCTGTGTTGAATAATTACATTTTCCATTTTCCAAAAGAATCAGTTCTGTTCTCAAAGGATGAATATTAAGGATTTTTAAAAGTGCTGCCAATCTTGAAGTGACTAGTAACAAAAGTAAATTCCAAAATATTTTATGTATTATTTTAATAGGTTATTTTAAAAGGGAGAATTCATATAGGAGCATAATTTCAGTCTGCTTAATTCTTATAGAAAATTAGCAACATTAATGAAAGAACTAGGAAAATACAAGCAAACAAGATTTGTTTCATTGCTATTGCTATGTTTATTCCAGTTACAACTCTGCTTGATATAATGTAATATTCATGCCCCTGAATCCATTACATTAACAAGTATTTATTGAATATTATTCTGTGTGTGATGCAGCTCCAAGCAGGTTTTGTCTACCTGTTGTTCTCCATTTTTACCATCTGATTATATATCAATACATTTACTAAATTTATACTGTAGTGACATTTTTGTTTATCTAGCTTCTATCATACATAAGAAATTATTTTCTTCTGTGTGAAATTCTAAAATGGATTCTTTGCTGAAGATTCAGTCCCAAGAAGGAAACATAAAGTATGTCCAGCAATGTATATAGTATAAAATAGAAAATATAACAGTTACAGGAAAGATGTCTAGAAAAGAAACAAAGAGAATTAGAATTTATTTTAATCTACCATTTAAGATGGAGATTACTATTTGTTAGTAGTGAATAATTAAAAACATCCTTTCAGAAGAATCATAGGCATTTCCTTTGATGAAAATAAATGTTTAAGTGATGATTAGGCTTGTCAGAAATTCATCTTCTTTAGTTATTATACATAATAGCAAGTGGTATCATATCATATCATATCATATCATATCTTGTTCTAAATCATAGAAATGTACAACCTGCAATTACTCTTTTATAGGAAACTTTGCTTTCTTTTGTAATGAATTCTTATTTATGAGTTTCAATACCAATGAATTCTCTTGTGCCTTGGGCATTTAGATAGATGATAGTTCTACATCCACTCAAACTTATATTCTCAGATATATCAGTGATGAAAAGAAGTAAATTTTGCCTGCATTATCTGGAATCTTTAGAGTTATTTAGCCATAGCAGAAACATACACTTTATCTGGCAACACTTTGGCCTAGATAAACAAATCACTTTTAAATGTCCATTTCAAAATAGAGCTTATGCCAAGTTTTGAAGAAAAAAACAAAATATTTGTGAGAACTGTCAGGAAATAGAAAGGATTTTTGCTCTCTGCTTCCAAAAAAAATCTACATCTAGTCAATGAAGTCAAATTCAAATTATCAGTCCAGAATTATGCTATTCATTTATGCCCACACATACAGAGAGAAAGTAATATGTGGCCCTGTTGTGTGAGATACTATGTGGGACATGAGGGGGCGGAGAATGAAGGAGAGTTCATGAATGAGGGGAAAATGCCAACTTTGCAATGCTTCTCAGATCTATTTCACTTGCAGTTGTAGAAATCCACCAAAATTAACTCTGTTTCATGTACAGCATTTATTGTCACATGTAATCAAACTTTTTCAAATCAGGGTATATCTGAGCTACAGGTGACTGAATTAAAAGACTCGCCAGGATCTACTTCCTCCTCTTCTTGCCTTGTTTCTTTGTGTGCCTCCTCTTTTTCCAATTTAGCTTCTTCCCCTGGTTTATAAGCAAGGACACTAAAGACCTTATTAATATTGCTGATATTTACTCCCAAAAAAGAACTGAAATTCTCTCTATGTAAGGTTAACCCCCCCCCAGGATGTGTTGGAATTGGCTCAAGTTGGCTAATCGACCCCTGTCTGGACAAATAATAGTTGAATATGTTGTATATTATAATGTGTCCAACTTGAGTCAGGCATCACAATCTAAATCATTCAATGTAACCATGATAGCCTCTAACAATATCTCATGATTGAAATAGCAATAGTAAAACATGCAAGAATAAAGGGGAAAGTATCTGAACAGAAAATTAATAGACATCACTAAATGTTCTCAAAAGTTAACATAGGTTGCCACATGAGAGGACACGCTATTAACTTTTAGCTAGAACATCTTAAGATTTCATTTAATTTTCCCGCATAGAATTTGCTCAGAAAAGTTAGATACATTATATTTCAAGAATGCAAGTGAGGTGAATTGTGCCCAGTATGTTGAGCCCTCTGAGAACTGTACCATTAGGGAGATTTCTAAGTGCTGAATTGTTTGTATTCAGTAAAATAATTGCCATTTTGTCATGACACTCAATATGACAATTCACAAAGCTCTACCACACCTGCTGTTTATGATCCAATTATAAGAGCACACAATAAAGCCACTGTCAACAAATCACACATCAGAATATTGCAATAAGCAGACTAACAAAATGAAAGATTTTTGTACAATAAAAGGAAGTGCTTAGAAATTAAGAAGGGCTAAGTTGTAGTGTCTAAAATGACACAATAATTTCCCCAGAATAATGTTCCAGAAAATAAATAACACTTAAAAAGAAACATAACATTGCCTGCAGAGTACAAAATTGCTGCTTTAACAGCATTACTTCCTGTTGATAGCAATTTGCCTCAGTGGCCGATGTTATAACTAGCAGTTCCTCTCCAACTGAGCACCAGCCCTGTTTGCTTATGACCAGGTCTGTGTACACTTGATCTTACTTGGGGTTGATGTCTTGCTCCACAGTGCAGAGGCCGTGTTCTTCTTGCCACAAAAGGCTCTGTTTCTAAACATGCAAAGATCAACATTGTGCTCTTGTCTCTAAACCAAAAATGTATGCGTTGCATTCAGTTGTTTCAATATTCTTCACAGGAGGCACTTTGTTGAACAGTGAAAGCAGGAGTTCGCTGTCTCCACAGGTTATAACCTAGCATCATGAGTGCAACATTCCTTACACAGCAACAGTTGCTCTCAGCCACATTCACTGACCCTTGAAAGAATCATAAGTATGTTAGTCCTGTATTTTATAGCTATTCTAACTGCTCCATAGGAATTAATAGAAGAAAAAAAATCCTAGAGGAGGGTGCATGTAAGGTAGTCATGTTTTCATTAGCAAGCACAAATCTTACTCAATAGGGATGGCTTGATAAAAATGTGCTGCATAAATGAATAATTTGCTTCCAACTAAGAAAAAACAACCCCATTAAAGGTTCTGAAGACAGGATTTTCCCACAGTATAATGTCAAGTATTTTTGTGTTTAGGCACATATGTTAATTATATTAAAAACAATAATAATTGCTACTTACTTCTTTGTTGCCTTGACCCTTCCAGAGAAAACAGAGAGAAGGCTATTGCAGGATTTCTACCAGACATAGCAATGGTTCTCATGGTGGATTCTGAATGTGTAGTGACAGTACAAACAAGAAAAGGTACTAATGAATATATATGTGGCATGAGAGGAAACAAATACATATATACAAACAGAGAGAAAGAACCACAAGGAGGCAGACAGATATGAAGTAAGTTTAGGAAATGAGTTAAAAATATGAAACACATTGACATATAAATGCTATTGGAGTCAAAACACCACAGGATGAATAAAAAAGAAAAACTTCTGGAAGATTCAACATTTACAGAAATGACTGAAAGGAGCTGTCAGTGAGGTAAGAAGAAAACAAGTAAAGAAGACACTTCTATAAAGGTAAAATAATGTGGGTCAAATATTCTTTTTAAATCAAATTAAAAGAGGACCAAAAATTGTCGCTGATTTGTACAGAAGGAAATCGCCAGGAAACTTGTCAAGTGTTTCAAAAAAGAACTGAGACTGAAAGCCTTGTTAAAATGTCTCTTAGAATGGGAGAAGAGGCAGTAGGACTTAAGCAATGCTTATGAAGACACCCATTGTCTGAAAATGCAGAAGAAAGAGTGAAAAGAAATACAGTGGCTACAGGGAGCAGGCTTTTAAAGGCAGGGCAGTTTTGTTTAATAATATGTATGACTGAAAGAGGGATGGAGGGTGCCTTGGTGGTGTTGTAGGGACAGGGTCATGTGACTTCCTTGTATCTTATTTAATGTTTAAAACAACCTATAAGGTAAATTCTATTATGCTGTTTTATATAAAATGTTTAGACAAATTGAGTAACTTGTCCACAGTTAAACAATATATAAATGATAGATCCAAAACTTATATTCATGGCTATTTCTGAATTCCAGGGACTGGAACTACTTGTGTGTTCATTAAAGAAACCAAGAATTACTTTCAGCACTAAAAGATCCCAAATCATGTTTTATAAATCTCAGCCATGTAATTTCCCATGGCTAAAAAATATAAAATACAAATGTACTTTTATTGATTTTTTCATATATTTTTCTCATGCTCAGTTTTTCATCAAGAACAGAACAGTGTTTATAGAACTAGACATAAACTTGGATATGTACTTCCCAGGGTCCCATTTTGTGATTGTGAACACCAAAGTAAGAGAGACTAAATCACTCACCCCTGACAGAATGGAGTTAGAACGAAAGGAAAGAGGGAAAACTCACAGGAACATTATAATAAACATATTTTTCTTTTTTTTTTTCATTTCAGTATGTTATACACTGCTATTTTGAAATGAACAACTAAGAGACAGAAACTTAAACCAAATAAAGTAAAAATCTGAAGAACTGAAAGTTAGGGAAGTTATAAAATATAGGAATTTGTGTTGGTTGTTTTAAGTAAATCTTAAGACTCAAAATTTAATTATACCTTTCATTTCTGGAGTAGTTAGTGAGTGATAGCATGTAATTCCTGGAGCTAAATCAACCTATTTCTAAATCTTCAGTGAATAACTTTGGATATTTTGTACTCCTAAGATTCAATTTCTTATTTGGAAAATATATAAATGGGGGCTGGGGATATAGCTCAGTGGTATAAGCACCTGTTTGGCAAGCATGAGGTTGTTAGTTCAATCTCCAATACCAAAAAAAAAAAAAAAACCC
>PVJX010011186.1:0-30073 GCA_004027295.1 Dolichotis patagonum | reverse complement strand
TTTATTTAAAGAGAAAAAACAAGACAAAACAGAATAAAGGGTAGCAACAATACAGAATTCCAAGGAAAAAAGGAAAAGAACAACAAAAAATCCTAAGAAATTATTACTTGACAAATTACATACTGACTTCTTAGAAATAGTTGTTCAAATTACAAAGTTAAAATATGTAAAGTAGACATTCAAACAGTGAGTCTGCTAACAGTTCTGCTCCACGATCTGACAAAAACAGCAATATGGTCATCCATCTTACCCACTCAAATATACATGCAATTATATCAAAAGGGTAAAATTAAACACAACAAAACAGAGCAAAGCGGATCACAAGAAAGCAATGTAAGAGACAAAAATTTGAAAACTAGACAATCGGAGATATTCACCCTCCATCACACTGACTCTTGTTTTCTTCCAAATGGTTGTCCATATTGTCACATACAGGGAATTCACATGAAACAACATAGTATGGAACTGATCTGAGCAGGACAAGGAGGGCATTTCAGGTCTTCAAGACCAGACATCAGGGAAGCCAAGAATGGCTGTCATAGTGTCTCTCATTCTTCTCAAAACAGCTGTCCATACCTTCATGTGTGTTGAACTTAAACAAGACAAAGCAGGCTAAAATCACTTTGAACAAAAAGTGATAGTTTTACTGGATTTCACATCATGACATTATGGAATCAGCACTGGGTATTGCAGTATCTCTTTTTGTTCAAAGTAGTTGTTCATTCCAACATGTGTTATATAGTTGGTTCCTGTAAACTGTTTATAAGCTCTACATATGCATGAGTCTCTAAATGTATATCTATCCTTTCTGTATTAGAGGTAAAAACAAAACAAAGCAAGATAAAACAAATCAATTCCTAGAAAAGCATGAAGCAAAAGAGTCCCATAAAACTGCAATACTAGGTGATCTACAATGGGTACCATGATGTCTCAGCAGTGTATAACAACATTAATAAAAATGAAACATTGGAGACATTATAAGACTTCAAAAGCAAGGAATAATCAAACCAGAGTGGGTATCTTAGTGAATCTTGTCATCTTCAGTGTAGTTGCCTATACTCTTAGACGTGATGCTATCAATCATAACAGATTTAAATAAAATCAGTCAATACAAAGTAGCAATCTAACAAACTAGATTCAAACAAGATCAGTCATAATAAGACAGTATAAGTTATAAAGGACTTCAGATTAAGTTGATAGGAAATTAAGGATGATTATCTTAATAAGTCCTCTTATTTTGGGGATAGCTGACCATGTCCTCAAGTCTAGTATAAGTAGACAAACTGGAACAGCACATAATCCATCCAACCAGAGTGGTGAGAATAATATAAATTTTAAATCTTGTTACCCAATTAACAATATACTCTGCCTCCCTTTTTTAGACAATTCCTCCCCTTTCACTCCCATAGGGTACACTGCTTGTTTTGGGTCCCACTGCCTCCCTATATAGAGCATCTCAATGGACCCTATCTCCTGATCTACTCTGCCTGCGTTTCTCTCTGTTAATATTTCAAGGCCATCTATACTAGTGATTACAGCCAATCTTCTCTGCCTTATTTCTGCTATTCTGTTTTTCTGCCATTGGTTGTCTATATTTCAGTTCCACTCCACTATCTGCCCTGTTCACTGAAGCCTCTCTGCCACTGTTCCTGAAATGCTCGTATTTTTGTTCTCTCTCCCTAGAATGTCCTTCAGTACTTTTTGTAGGGTTGGACTGGTGGTCAAAAATTCTCCTAATTCCTCTTTGTCATGGAAGCATCTTGTTTGTCCATTAATTTCTAGAGAGAGTTTTGCAAGATACATCAATCTGGGCTGGAGGTTGTTTTCCTTAAGGGCTTGAATTACTTCACTCCAAGCTCTTCTTGACCTGATGGTCTGTGTTGGGAAGTCTGCCATGATTGTGATGGGATTTCCTTTATAGGTGATCTATTTCTTTTCTCTGATGGCTTTTAATATTCTGTTCTTATATTGAATTTCTGGGATCTTAATTATTATGTGTCTGGGTGTAGCTCTGTTTTGGTTGTAGGTGGCTGGAGTTCTGTATGCTTCATACCTCTGCATATCATTCCTTTTTTCTATGCTTGGGAAATTTTCCTTAATAATTTCTGTGAATAGCCATTGTAATTCCTCTGTTTTGACTTCTGCTTCTTCATTCACATGCTTTATTCTTAAGTTATAGATCCTCCTGTCATCTTCCAGTCTTTGTTTCTTTACTGCCTGCTCCCTTGTGATTTTTAAGAAATCTTCCCTTTGATGATCACACATTGCAAGCCTGTGTTCAATTTTTGATAGTCTATCTTTGGTTTCTTTCAAGCAGTTTTGCCAGGTTTCTATGTAGTCTTTAGTTTCCTGATAATCTCTTTGAATTTGCTTCATGAATTCTAAGTTTTTTCTGTATTCTTTGTTAAATTTTTCTCTCCTTTTGTGTTCCTCCATTCTTCTGCCTGTGTCTTCTTGAGAGGTGCCCAGCCCTTTTTTTATTAATCTACTTATCTCTTGTTTAATTTGAATTAATATTTCAGTTTTGGTTCCACTTACAATGTCCTGAAGATATCTCTTTATGTCCACTAATGCTGTTTTTGATGTTGCATTTTTGCTGCCCTCAATCTCTTTTGTATTTACCTCTCCTGGATCAATGTTCTCAAGGTTGGGGGCTGGGAGTTTTTTCTTACTTCTCCCTTTCGTCATGTTTTTGTTTCCTTCCATACAAGTGTACAGTGTAATTCCCAGACCCTTTTCTTGTTGGTTAAGTCTCCTCTAGAGGGCGTAGGCTAGGAACTTCTGCCCTCTGCAGTCTGCTATCAGAGATTAAAGTTCATGCACAGGCATTGTGCACTGGCTTCTCCCCTCCGGAGCAGTCAACCTTTGCAGGTCTTCACTGCATCAGTGGGTGCTGATATCAGGGAGTTAATTTGTAGCGACTCATTGGGTCCCAGCCAGGTGTGCGGCCTAGTCCAAACAGATTCCACCAATCTGCTCAAGGAGGGGAGCAACCAACTGAAGCCACTTCCTTATGGAGTTAGCGCTCTTCTGCCCAAATCCAACATGTCTTCCAGTCAGTTTCCCCTTTCCCATGGGAGGGTCTTATTCCCATCACTCACCACGTGTTGATGCTGGTCCCTGAGAACTGCTGGGCCCCCAGACCTCCGACTTCAGCGCGGCTGCAGTGCAGATTCACTGTGCCTCTATGTGGGTCATGTGCAGGACCGGCCCGGGCAAGCCACACGCAGCGCTGTTCAGCTCCATGCTCCAGTGGCTCAAGCCAGTTGCGGATCGCTTTGTCAGGTCTCAGCAGGAATTCAGGTGGCTCAAGGAGGGCGCTGTGCTCGCTGATCATAGCTTCTCTTATAGTGGCCACAGGATCTCATATTTGAGCATTTTTTTTGCACTTCATTTTCTTCGTGGGTTGTGAGAGTCCATCTCTCTCTGTTTGGGTCTCTCCAAGGTTTTTTATTCTGGCATTTGAGCTGTCTCTCTCGGAGTGGGTCCCTCTCCTGCTACCTACCAGTCTGCCATCGTTGGACTTCCTCCAGGTTGGTCATTTTAAAGGTGATTGGATTACAGGTGTGGTGAGGCCTTCATAATTCAATGCCCTATCTAGGAGCTACTGGTTGGAAGAGACAGGTCACTGAGAGTATGACTCAGAAAGGTCTACCCAGTTCTTCCTTTCCCTCTCTGCTTCCTGACCACCATGATGTGAGTAGCTTTTCTCCACTAGGCACTGCTACCATGCAATTTCTGCTTTGAAGCTGGCCTACTATAAGGTGAGTCTAATGAAATTGTGAGCCATAATAAACTTCTCCTTTAGGTTGTGGGTGTTAGATATCTGGCCTGAAGGAATCTCAGAAATTAGCAAGTATCTGCGTCTCATAGGCTATAGGGTGCAAAAGTGAATGACTATGCTTTGAGAAAAGAATCCCTGGGCACTTCATTTGTGAATAGTCTTCTAGGAAATTGCTTCTCTGGGATTTGGTTCACAATATTGCACTATGCAGTCACTCAGATGCCTCTACAGTCATTTTGCAAGGGGGCCTGGCTAATGCTGGAGCTGGAAGCAGACCTAGACATCATCCACGTGATTCTGGTTTTGCAGACATGAAAAATGCAAGAGTTTTGGTTTCAGGGAGGTTTCCATTCAGCATAAGAAGTCCTGAGAAGCCAGACAATGTGCCTCTGAGAAGGCAGTGTTTAAAACTGTGAAACTGAAGCTGAAAGTGCTGTGGAGACCCTCAGAAAGCTACAGAAATTTAAAACACATTTTTATCTTCCTTATAAGCATTAAAAGGCATTGAAATGAAAATCTGAATAATGACCCAGAGAATTGAAAAGGCAGAGAGAATTTAATATAAAAAATCCACATATCCTTAGAAATGATGATTCTTAGAAAATTGACACTAGATCTTCATAAGATTGGCATAGTTGTTTTAAGAACTGTACACTGATAAAACACATACAATTTAAAATAACAGTAGACAGTGTATTCTCTGTTATCTTAACTGCATATGTGTGTGTGTGTGTGTGTGTGTGTGTGTGTGTATGCCTTTTCTAATGCAGGAACCAATCTTCCAGTAATTATTTCCTCATTCCATATTCAGTTTAAAAGTTCTGCCTCCCTAAACCAGCAGTCCTTTGTTATCTGTGGTTGAATTTATCCACAGTCAAAAATAGTCTAGAATTATTAAATGAAAATCCCAAGAATAAACAATTCATACATTGTAAGTTCCATGCCATACTGAGTAGATGATGTCTTGTGCTCTCCTGTTCCATCCTTCCCATCATAGAAATGTAAATAATTCCTTTGTTTAACATGTCCATGCTATACATACTACTCAACTCTTAGTGATTTGATAGCCTTTTCAGATTGACCCTTAAAGGTATCAAAATGCTTTGTTTTCAAGTAACATTTATTCTTCATAAACATTCCAAAGTAACACAAGAATAAGAAATACTATGTACGTGCACCTATTCCATGTAAGTAATATAAACAGGTACTTCAAATATGTACTAATAGAAATTTTAAAAAGGATAATGATGCTAGTAATTTGGACATGCAAAAAAGAAGTCATGAAGTTCTTTTAGGAGAAAAGCGCAGCTTCTTAATTTAAGATATCATAGGCTAAAGTTGCTAAAAATCTATGGTAATTTTTTATTAATCTCTTGTTGTACTTAATATATAAATTAAACATTATTATATGTGTATCTGTCTAGAAAAATATAGCATATGTAGAATTGGTACTCTCCATATTTTTATCCTTCCACTAAGGATTTGGGAATATATTCCCAAGGATAAAGGGGACAACAGTAGGGTAATCCACAGGAGGAACATTGCTAGTACTGCTTTGCCTATATTTTCAGAAAAGAAAGAATACCTTCAAGTGGTAGGTATAAAAGAGAGTCTTAAGTTCCTTAAAAGAGTTTCTTGATTACTTCATCTTTAGAAATGAAATAGAGGAAAGGAAAGGAAATGAAAGGAAACTATATTGATGACAGGGTAAAAAGAATATAAAACCTTAAGGATGTAAATTTTTATGCAACTAGCCTCTCCATTTACTTTGACTTAGATAATTGTTCTCCATCTCTTGCTACCTCAGTATGTTGGCTTGTTTTTGTTCAAAATTCTGTGTTTGAGATTAATTATCTTTATCTGTTGTGAATTAATTTCTCATATTTTTCTATAGTTTTGTTTTTCACATTAGTGCTTATTTGTCACACGTTCTAAATGATCTTTAATCTAGCCAAAGGAACTAGATTTTTATACCACTTTCCTTTCCAGTAATATAGTAGTTGGTTTTAAAATGCCTCATTACTGTAAATAGGTCTCTGGATAGAATGGGTGAGCAGCTGTGCTTGTTCATGTTTTCTGGATCTGAATATAATACATTAAGTAGGACTACATGGGAAAAAAAGACCATTTCTACCCTACAGTATTAATCCCATCAGATAGTTTTAAAATGTGATTTCTTTTTGAAAAATGTGCTCCTCTTCTGCTGACTAGTTACCAAAATCCATCTATTATTTGGATTCCTATAATTATTTCATGACCTAAATATAAAGAAAAGAAAATTCTCCCTTTACTTTGCAAAAATCTAGTTTAAGGAACTTGAATTGGTAATGTTAGTTTTTTAATTCTCTACTGTTTATTTCAGTAATTCTTTAAGATTGAACAAATAGATTTCTATGCCCTATATTAGAGATCTTCATTATTAATAAATATATTATATTGGTAGCTCCATATCATCCATACTTTTTCCATGACTGAACCCTCATCCTTTTCCAGTGATGTGTAGTAACTGTGCTTGATTTATGATGTGTTCCTGATTACGACTGCGTAATACTAGAATGTAAAGTATGTAAGCAATGCTCTTATCTTATGCCCAATTAATAATCATATATGAATAAGTAAAAATCTACATTGTGCAGACTACTTTACAAAATGCACACTATCATCTCAACACTCTGGAGCCTGAGGCAGGGGGACTGCTGTGAGCTTGATGCCACCTTAGAGTAAATAGTAGGTTCAAGACCAGCCTGAACTACATAGGAAGACCCTGTCTCAAAAAGAAATGCTTCCTACAGCTAAGTTGTTTGGTGTGAATTGTGAACAAAAGGAGCATATTGAACACTTAATGCTAGACACCTTGATTTTCTTCACTTCGACAAGTTGTTCATCAAAAAACCTGTCCTGGGGGCTAAGAAAAATGAAAGTGCCTGAAATCTGACCAGAGCTTTTGAAAGCTGGGCACAAGAAGAGCAGATTTCTCAAAGAAAAAATAACATCACGAAATGATAAATATGAAGGAAACATGCTGCAGATGAAGATAAAGACCCTGCAGGCAAGTGGTGTAAGATGTGATGGGTTTTTGGGGTGAAAAGAACTAGCCTGCTAGTAGTCTTCAAATAAACGATGCAAAACAACTTGTGGAGATACAAATATGGATGGTGTTTGCACTGCTGTGGGCACTTTTTCTTTGCTAGTGGTTATAAAAAAATAAATAAATACATAGATAAAGCTAAGTTTCTGTGTGATATAAATAATGGCAATCACTACAGGGTAAAGATTTGTTACATTAACTCCCTTCACTCTAATTTCTGGTATCAAAGAAAACCTTGGACAGAGGCTGGTTCAGTAATGACCAATGTTTAATTTTTCACACATCAAAGCAAAATTCATGCAATGGGATAATTCTGGTATTTAATTGCTGCGAAAGAAATATGATATGCAATAGATAAGCCAGAAAGTTTGCTTCTTCAGTAGATTTTACTCTTACATTTGAAGTTATTCAAATAAATAAGTCACTTAAATAGTGTGGCAAATACAACAGTGGCACCAAAATCAGCAACTTTCAAATCACTATGTCAAAACTGTAAATGTAACAGGAATGAAATGTCGTAGCCACAATTCCAACAAAACTATTATTTAAAATGTAATCAGCATCAAAATTCCAACAGAAAATAAATCTACCAAAAATGTAAAAACCAAATACTAAAATATGTAGAAAATAAAAGAAAAAATTGCATTTAAAATAAACTTTTAGTCCAATAATTCTACTTCTAAACACCTAGTTTCCAAATACATTGTTGCTTTGTTCATAATAGAAAAACTTGAACCATAACAGTATATCAATAAGAAAATCATTAAAAATGATATAGTAAATTCACATTAAAGAACACAAAAAGTTGTATAAAAAGTATGTGTTGGTTAGTAGGTATTGGTTCTACAAAATTTTCCAGACATATTGTTATGTTAAAATAATTGCAGGGTAATACATATAGTATTATATATATATATATATATATATATATATATGGAAACTTTGATAAAATAACTATAGAAACCCCAAGTAAATAACCTTCTATATATCCAAACAGACTCCAATAACACATTTAAGTTTCATGTCCATGAACAGGAAAAAAATTGCAGTGTGAATTAACTCTTTTATGCAAAAATTTCTATCACTATCAGAAAAATTAAGATAATCCATAGAGTGATCTTACTGGAATAACTTGGAAGAGTATCATTGACATGAACTGAATCCATCTCTTCACAAAGAATATTGTGTCCCCAAATTACCACATTTTCCTTGTATATCTAGTAGTTTTGGTTATTTATTTTGTTTTTAGCAGAAGAGTCTAATGTAGTTGGATTGGAAAACCATATTAGCAACAGTATCTGTGAGTCATAATTTGGAAAACTTTTCATGAAGATAGATGGTGTCCTTCCCTAAGTCGATTCTAAGTAACAGCATGGGTGCTCAAAAATAGTTTCTGCATTATAACCCTTTACATTGTATCACAGCATGATTTCTGATGAAGGCTGAGTCTACATTGGCTAATGCTCTCATCAGGAGAGCAGAGAAGATATTTTCTCCCAGCCTGTGTCAGATTCAGTTCTTCTCAGACTCATACAAATAAACTGCATATTTTGCCCAGGATTATTTGTAGCTATTATTAAATGAAAAATAGGGGTAAAAATCCGGGTCATATACTAATTATGTATGCTATAACAAAGCCATCTTCTTTGGTTAAAGATTTATGCCCAGGTCTTATATAATTTTCCAAAGTTTCAAGGCTGGCAGTGGATTATGAAACCTGTGTTTTATATTTCTTTAAATAAGTGAAACATGTATATTGAGCATACATTGTATATGTATGCTTTGGAAATATTGATTTCTGGTACTAGAGAACATTCAGAAATTATTTAAATAAGTTACATAAACAGCTATTACCTCATCTCCAAGACTGATCATGATTGGGAAGTAAATTTTTTCTAAGTTGCAATGATACAATGATAAGACTCTTAGATACTAATGCTGGTACATTCGGTTAGATTTCTGTCCCACTTTATATTAGTAGGAACTTGTGCATTGGTATTTTAAAGTTCATAAAAACCTTTTGAATTGGAGGTTTTCATTAAGTTTCTCTGGACAGAAATAATTGGTCACATCCAACTATTTAGTATCAAGAATATGCAAATAATAAAGAATGCAGAGGTTTATACTTAAGAATTTCTCCTTCTATAACACAAATTGTTTAGTTAAGACATACTTTCAGTGTTACTTCGGAGATCTAGGATATGATTTTTAGTCTCTTTCTGCCTATAAATATATTGATGATATTTCTCTAATGTCACAGGCCATTAATACCAATGGTGAAGGGAAAGTATCATAGTTGGGTGTTTGAAAATCCTAATTTCCAGAAGTTTATCGTGGCTGATGCTACAGTTTTAATGAAAAACTGGTTCTCTTGAAACTCCCCCACTATAAAGATAAAAAGTAAATATATTTACTTACTTCACTCTTCTCATTTTCTTCTTACAAGGAAATAGAAATAAACAGAACATAATGTGAGTGAAACACGAGAGTACCATAGATGAAAATTTTCAATACTTTTAGATGTCTAGCCTAGAATTATTTTACTCTACCAGCCAGGTAACTCTCCTATGTATATATGAATTTTCTGAGAAGCTCAAATGTGCAGAACAATCCTTTTATTTCTAACCCTTTGGGCACCAGCAGCAGCCACCAAGAGTATGTGTCACACACCTGCTATCTGTGATGCTCTGCCTTTGTCTGAGTCAGTTCAGCGAGTTGGAATCTCTTCCAGAGCTGTTGTCCTATTCATGATATTCTTGGCTAACAGCTCCAAGCTTTAGGTAGATACATTTCGCTTTTTGTCGTTCTGATGAACACTTTCTGTTAGTCCTATTGTTTGTTTCATGTGTGGCCAAGTCCCTTGAATACCTTCAGGTGACTATCAATGCTTCCACACTATAAAAACCATTGTCATCAAATCTCTTGGTTTTCCTTCTACTCATCTTTTCCCATGAAATACATGGATAGATGTACACACAAACACATACATCCACATGCACAAATGTGAACATACATATTCTCACACCAAATCTGTGTCAAGTATATTTTAAACAAACATGAATGAAAGAACTGGCAACCATCTATATTGTTTGTTCCTATTACCAAATTTGAGGTAGAACATGGCTTTAAAGTATTTGAAAGGGCACCAATTAATTACTTAAGAAAAACCTTTGATTTATAATTAGGTGCACTTAGTATGTGGGTATAGGCTGAAAATGGCAACAATTCCTAACCTCTCATTCAAAAAAAGCCTTGAAAAACCGTGAAGGGTGCGAAAAAAATTATCTGAATGGACAGAGCTTTGGGTAGTAAATCTGGCTGTTATACAGAAGTGGAGAGGGAGGTACACAGAGTTCTAGGTGGTACCAAATGCCTAGCTAGTCATACAGAGGTTGACTGGAAGGAAGAGGTTTTGGGAAATTGTGGATAAGAAAATTTGGTAGGCAAGGATAATGATGAATATACTTGCTAAGTGATTAGGAATTTACCCTAGTATATCCTAATAGTTGAGTTCACTTTTGTTCTTTAAATGACCTCTTTTATTGAAAATATAGTCTTGGTCTCAGTAATACTTCAGTTGTGTATGCCTTCTCTCTATCAGTTCTCTCCAGCGAAGTTTGCAGAGCAGCAGTGGGTGGAGGAACAGGCACATTGCTTCTTTTACTCCACCTTCAGCTTAAATTCCTGGTCTATATCTACCTTCACTTGTGATTTTTCCTACCTATCTTAGAGAGGGGACAGAAAGAGGGGTCATGAAACAGGGATAAAAAGGTCTGTTTCTTCCCATGACATGCAGTATCAGGGACCCCCTCTGCTAGTGTTATCAAGAGGAGCATTGCTGAACTCTGGTGAGCTCAAGAAACTTCCTTGGGGATATGCTACTTTGCTTGTCACAAACACTACCATGATTTTGGCCTGATTGCTTTCTCCCAGGCATTGTTCAAAAGACTGGGTCCAGCCATTCTCTACAGCATTACTTGCCTCAAGTCTCTCTCTCTCTCCCTCCTTCTCTCTGTCTCTCTCCTCTCCCTCTCTCTCTCTCTCTCTCCTTCCTGACTATTGAGCTCCACCCTAGGACCAAGAAGCCAACCAGGCCTCCTTCTAGAGAGCACAATCTCCACACATGGTTCTCTTCACACTACATGACTTGAAGTGGGAAAAGTGAAGCATGCCCCTACTCCTCCATGGGAAAGGGAGGGACTCAGGACCACTGTGTTTCTACTCCAGTGGATTTCTGTTGAAGTTTGTCAAAAAATATAAAGCAACTAACTACAGTGATGGATGTGTTAAGTGGCTTGAGTTTAGTAACCATTTTGTAATGTATATAAAGTTGTATGTTTTAAATGTATATATTTTACTTGTTAATTACAACTCAATAAAACTGAAAAAGAGGAGGATGCAAGAAGGAAGAGTGTGAGGAGGGAATGGAAAAAGAAAAGGAGGAGGAAGAGAAGGGGAGAGAAGCAGAGGAAGAGTAAGAAGAATCCCCAAAGTGAATTTTATCCTTCTCTGATATAAGCTGGAAACTGAAATTGAGCCTTATTACTGCCAGGACTACTTTGACTGCCTCTTGAAAAAAGCTGCATCAGTATTTCCAGCACCGCTTTTCAAAATGTGGATGTCTTTTGCCCAGCACTTCAATCATCTTCAACTGGTAGGTTGTAATTAGAATCTTAAGACAAAAAAAGAAACACTTCACTCACTGCTATAATTCTGTTTTTTGCTAATCACTCAATGAAACAACAATATACTCAAATTCATATGTTGATAGGTAGGACCTTAAGTTTTTCTGACTCTATAAGGCTCTGTTCTCACCTGGCTGAAATATTTCTTAGACTTCTAACCTCAACCTTTAGCAGTGAAAAAACCAATATTATACAACAAACTACAGCAGCAAAAACAGACAGGAAAAATTAAACTACACAAACACACCACAAACACAATGATAAGACAAAGAACAATAGCAAAAGAGACAACACATAAGCTTCCTTTTTTCCTAAATTCTCTCAAGGAAAGCAGATATTCCCAGCTTCAGTGGCTGTGAAAATGGGAGAAATAATATTAACCTCTCAAGTCATTGTGAAAGTAAATCAGATGGTAAATAGAGCTATTGCATCATAGCATAGTATGCAGTTAATAATAAGAATCACAGAGTTTCCAAAGATGGCAGACCGGTAGGTAGCAGGAGAGAGATCCTCTCTGACAGAGACAGCTTAAATGCCAGAATTTAACACCCTGGAGAGACCCAAACAGAGAGAGATGGACACTCTCAAACTAGAAAGAAACTAAAGTTAAAAAAACCGTTGAAATATGACGTCCCAGGGCTACCATTAGTGAAGCTAAGATCAGCAAGCACGGCTCCCTCCTCGAGCCACCTGAATTCCTGCCTGAGACTGAACTGATGGACGGAACTGCACTGATGCGACTGGCTTCAGCAGCCAGAGCGTGGAGCTGAACATCCCTGCATGCGGCTCACCCGGACCCGGCCCTGCACACGACCCACACAGAGGCACCGTGAATTCGTTGCAGCCGTGCTGAGGTCACAGGTCGGGGAGCCCAGAAGTTCTCAGGGACCAGCATCAACATGTGGTGAGTGATGGGAATAAAACCCTCCCACAGGAAAGGGGAAACCAACTGGACAACATGTTGGATTTGGGCAGGACAGCCTTAACTCCATAAGGAAGTGGCTTCAGTTGGTTGCTCCCCTCGCTGAGTGGATTGGTGGAATCTGCTTGGATTGGGCCGTGCCCCTAGCTGGGACCCAGTGGGTTGCTACAAACTAATTCCCTGAGCACAGCCGCACACTGACACAGTGAAGGCCTGCAAAGGTTGACTGCCCCAGAGGGAAGGAGCCAGCGCACACTGCCTGTGCTTGAACTTCAGTCTCTGATAGCAGAAGGCAGAGGGCAGAAGCTCCTAACCTGCAACCTCTAGAAGAAAGTTAACCAACAAGAAAAGGGGCTGGAAATTGCACTATACACTTGTATGGAAAGAACCAAAAACATGACAAGAGGGAGAAATAAGAAAAAACCCAAGCCCCCAACCCTGAGAACATTGATCCAGGAGAGGTAAATACAAAAGAGATTGAGGGCAACAAACATGCAACATCAAACACAGCATTAGCAGACATAAAGAGATATCTTCAGGACTTCTTAAGCGGTATCAAAACTGAAATATTAATTCAAATTAAACAAGAGATAAGTAGATTAATAAAAGAAAGGCTGGGCACCTCTCAAGAAGACACAGCAGAAGAATGGAGGAACACAAAAGGAGAGAAACGTTTGATGAAGAAAACAAGAAAAACCTAGAATTCATGAAGCAAATTCAAAGAGATTATCAGGAAACTAAAGACTCCATAGAAAACTGGCAAAAACTGCTTGAAAGAAACAAAAGATTGACTATCAATAACTGGACACAGGCTTGCAATGTGTGATCATGAAAGGGAAGATCTCTTAAAAATAACAAGGGAGCAGGCAGTAACAATTGGAAGGCTAGAGGATGACAAGAGGATCTATAACTTAAGAATAAAGCATGTGAATGAAGAAGCAGGAGTCAGAACAGAGGAATTGCAAAGGCTATTCACAGAACTCATTAAGGAAAATTTCCCAAGCATAGAAAAAGGAAATGATATGCAAATGTATGAAGCATACAGAATTCCAGCCACCTACAACCAAACCAGAGCTACACCTAGACACATAATAATCAAGATCCCAGAAATTCAATATAAGAACAGAATATTAAAAGCCATCAGAGAAAAGAAACAGATCACCTGTAAAGGAAAACCCATCAAAATCATGGCAGACTTCTCAACACAGATGATCAGGTCAACAAGAGCTTAGAGTGAAGTAATTCAAGCCCTTAAGGAGAACAACCTCCAGCCCAGATTGATGTATCCTGCAAAACTCTCTCTAGAAATTAATGGAGAAGCAAGATGCTTCCATGACAAAGAGGAAC
Source organism: Dolichotis patagonum (assembly GCA_004027295.1). Taxonomy (NCBI): domain Eukaryota; kingdom Metazoa; phylum Chordata; class Mammalia; order Rodentia; family Caviidae; genus Dolichotis; species Dolichotis patagonum. The sequence goes on along the minus strand of PVJX010011186.1, from coordinate 16,247 downwards.
TGAGAGAATTTGTGACCACCAATCCAACTTTACAAAAAATACTGCAGGACACTTGAGAGAGAGAGAAAAAGAATATGAGCATTTCAGGAACAGTGGCAAAGTGAATGGGACAGTGAATGGGACAGACAGTGGAGTAGAACAGAAAAATAAACAACCAATTGCAGAAAAACAGAATAGCAGAAATAAGGCAGAGAGGATTGGCTGTAATCTCTAGTATAGATGGCCTTGAAATATTAACAGAGAGAAACACAGGCAGAGTAGATCAGGAGATAGGGTCCATTGAGATGCTCCATATAGGGATGAAGTGGGACCCAAAACAAGCAGTGCACCCTATGGGAGTGAAAGGGGAGGAATTATCTAAAAAAGGAAGGCAGAGGATATTGTTAATTGGGTTAAAAGATTTAGAATATACATTATTCTCATCACTCTGCTTGGATGGATTATGTGCTGTTCCAGTTTGTCTACTTACACTGGACTTGAGGATGTGGTCTGCTCTGCTTGGATGGATTATGTGCTGTTCCAGTTTGTCTACTTACACTAGACTTGAGGACATGGTCAGCTATCCCTAAAATAAGAGGACATATTATGGTAATCATCCCTAATTTCCTACCAACTTAATCTGAAGCCCTTCATAACTTATACTGTCTTATTATGACTGATCTTATTTGAATCTGGTTTTTTAGATTGCTACGTTGTATTGACTGATTTTATTTAAATCTGTTATGATTGGTAGCATCAAGTCTAAGAGTATAGGCAACTACACTGAAGATGACAAGATTCACTGAGATATCCACTCTCATTTGATTATTACTTGCTTTTGAAGTCTTATAATGTCTCCAATGCTTTGTTTTTATTAATGTTGTTATATACTGCTGAGACATCATGGTAACCATTGTAGATCACCTTGTATTGCAGTTATATATGACTTTTTTGCTGCATGCTTTTCTAGGAACTGTTTTGTTTTATCTTGCTTTGTTTTGCTTTTAACTCTAATACAGAAATGATAGATATACATGTAGAGACTCATGCATGTGTAGAGCTTATAAACAGTTTACGAGAAACAGCTATGTAACACATGTTGAAATGAACACCTACTTTGAAGAAAAAGAGACACTACAGTACCCAGTGCTGATTCCATAATGTCATGATGTGTAATCCAGCAAAATTATCATTCTTTGTTCAAAGTGATTTTAGCTTGTTTTGTTTTGTTTAAGTTCAACACACATGAAGGTATGCACAGCTGTTTTGAGGAGAATGAGAGACACTATGACAGCCATTCTCGGCTTCCCTATTGTCTGGTCTTGAAGACCTGAAACTCCCTCCTCGTCCTGCTCAGATCAATTCCATCCTATGTTGTTTCATGTGAATTCCCTGTATGTGTCAATATGGACAACTATTTGGAAGAAAACAACAGTCAATACAATAGAGAGTGAATATATCCGATTATCTAGTTTTGGAACTTATGTCCCTTACATTGCTTTCTTGTGATCTGCTTTGTTCTGTTTGTTGTGTTTAATTTTACCCTTTTGATATAATTGAATGTATATTTGAGTGGGTAAGATGGATTACCATATTGCTGTTTTTTTTTGTCAAATCATGGAACAGAACTGATAACTGACTCACTGTTTGAATGTCTACTTTACATGTTTTAACTTTATAATTTGAACAACTATTTCCAAGAAGTCAGTATGTAATTTGTCAAGTAATAATCTCTTAGGTTTTTTTGTTGTTGTTCTTTTCCTTTTTTCCTTGAAATTATGTATTGTTGCTACCTTTTAAAAAATAATAAGAATCACCTTAAGAAATGTGCAGTTAAGGTGGGATGGACAATGGTTCTTACCCCAGTCCATTTCTGAGCACTTCCAGAGTTTCCCAAGCTTTGGTACACTCAGGCTGAATCTTCTTGGCATTCCATTATCCTAGGCTCTCAGGAATCTTTTCTTCCTTCTCAATAAATATTGTTTTAGAAAGATACTTGGCATTCCCAAAGTCCTCTGTCTTTGTTCCTGCTGAAGTATCTTAAAAGTGTTTTGCTATCACTAAAGCAAAGGAGGTAGATTCCTAAAGGTACTAATGTGGAGTGAGAGGACTGATTTGGGAGTTTCAGCCACTTCCCAACACCATGTATTCAGGCTGACCCAGCAATATTTTTGATGCACAAGATCGTTCTTAGCAGTTTTTTGTTATTATCTTTAGTTCTAAAGGAACAAAACAAAACAAAACAAAGCAGGTCAGAACAGAACAATGCAAGCAGCACTGGACTTCAAAACAAGACAACAGGAAATCAACAGTGGCTACCATAATGTTTTCTTCTAAATAGTTGTCCATACCTTCACACACAATAAACTCAAACAAAACAGAACAGTATAAAACCAATCAAACAAAAGAATGAAAGCATTATGGGCCTTCAAAACCTGACAATAGGAAATCATCAATGGCTACCATAATGTCTCTTGTTTTCTTCAGAATAGCTGTGCATAACTTTACACATATTGCTGCCCATACCTTCATGCATATCAAAATCAAATAATAGAAAATAGATTGAAACCATTTGAAATAAAGAAAATTCAAAAGTATTATTGGGCTTCAGAACAAGATGACAGGAAGTCAGCAATGGCAACTATATTGCCTCATTTATCTTCAAAATAGCTGTTCTTATACATGTACATCTATCTTTTCTGTAACAGAGGGAGAAACAAAACAAAATACAGGAAAAACAAGAAACCAAAGAGACAAATAAATAATAATAACAGCAGTTTTAATCAACAAAGCAAAAAATGGAAGAAGCCAATAATCTAACATCACTAGAACAGAGAAACATACTTTGCTGGAAATAAACACGAATATGAAGCAAGTTGATGTGTACAGTCAGCATGCTTAAATTTTCTAATGCACTATTGAATCAAAGAGACAAGACAGCTATACATGGTGGACTCCTTTTAGTAGGTAATGTCAAATGGATTTCTAAAAATGATTGTACAAATTTAAACACCCATGAGGAGTGGGTGAGGAGTATCATTACTGCACATCCAGAAACACATTTTGTAATATTTGAAACATCAATAATTGTCTGTTGTGTATAAAGCAAATATCTTCTATTTTGGAGCTTGCCATTTCACTCTCTTATGGTGTCTTTTGATAGACATAAGCTCTTAGGTTTAATGGCCTCAGTTATGAAGCTTAACTTTTGTGGTTTGTACCTTTGGGAACAAAGAATGATGAATTTTTTCTTTGCTCTTCAATGCATAATAATTACTGTCATTTTTCTTATGAACATTTTCACTGTTCATATTTATCAAGTTTGTTAAATATGAGCTCCATTCAAGCAAGTCCTGTGTCACTATTGATGATTTCATATATGAAAAATGATATCTATGCAGTTTTAATTGGTATATTTCTCATTCAGAGTGAAGTTGAAGTTCTTTTCACAGGATTAAAGACCACTTATCACTTTCACACCTTTTCCTATCAGTTCAGATTTTCTGTTCACTTGTTAATAAGGTTTATGGACTTTTCCCTCCAGATTTCTAAGAAGGCTTAGTGTAAGGAAATTAGCCCTATATCCCTGATATAAGTTGTAAATTACAAAAATTCCCCTTTTATCATTTTCCTTTTATTTTGTCTATAGCTTTGGTTTTGATTAATTGCCACTAACAAATGCTTTCCTTATTTTATATATTTGAATTTTTCAATCTTTTAAAATACTTCCTTAAAAGCAACAAAGCAGCACAAAATAACAATCCAACAGATTCAAGATGATGCCAAGAGAAACAATGTAAGGCTAATAGGCATTAGTGAGGAGGCAGGAGACAATGCAAAGGACTTAGCGAAGCTATTCACAGAAGTAATTATGGAAAATTTCCCAAACATAGGGAGAAAATCTGACATACAAATAAGTGAGGCATATAGAATTCCAGTCATAACCAACATAAATTTACATCCAGACATATAATAAGTATGATTTCAGACATACAACATAAAAACAGAATACTAAGAGCTGCTAGAGAAAAGACACAAATCATCTATTAAGAAAACCCTATTAGAATCAAGGCAGACTTCTCAGCACAAACCTTCAGGTTAAGATGAGCTTGAAGTGAAGTATTTCAAGTCCTAAAAGAAAACAACTTTCAACCCAGATTGATGTATCCAGCAAAACTGTTTTTCAAGTTTAATAGAGAAACAAGATACTTCCATGACAAAGAACAACTGGAGAAATTCATATCTATCAAACCAACTCTAGAAGGAGTATTGAAAGACATACTAGAAAGAGATAAAAATGACCACAATCTCCAGAGCAACAACAGAAAGAAACCACCAGCTTGGACAAGAAGTTAAACAAGGGAGGAAAGTGGGAAAACAACCATAGGAACATCATATGGCAAAGTCAAGTCAATACATATCAGTAATAACCATAAATGTAAGTGGACTTAATTCACCAGTCAAAAGAAGCAGGTTGACAGAATGGATCAAGAAACAGGACCCTACAATATGCTGTATCCAAGAACCACATCTGACTCAAAAACAAACTCATAGAGTAAAAGTTAAAGGATGGAAAGCAGTATTCCATGCAACAGGAACCCAGAAAAAATCAGAGGTGGCTATTCTGTTTGCAGACAAAGTGAACTTCAAACCTAAAAGGATTAAAAGAGACAAAGACAGCCACTACATACTTGTAAGTAGAAAACTACAAGAGGAAGAACTAACAATTATAAATATATATGCACCAAATATAACACCCAACTATATAAGACAAATACTAATGGATATGAAAAACCAAATACACAAGACCACAATTGTAATAGGCGACCTTAACACCCCACTGTCACAAAGAGATAGATCAACTAGACATAAAGCAGCAAAGAAATAACAGAACTGAATCATACCTGTGAGTGAATGGACTTAGTGGATTTTTACAGAGTGTTCCACCCAACCACATCAGAATATATATTCTTCTCAGATGCACATGGGAAATTCTCCAAAATAGACCATGTATTAACCCATAAAGCATTCTTAACTAAATGCAAAGGGAGCAAATTTATCCCATGCATAATATCTGATCATAGTGCAATAAAATTGGAAAGCAATGCAAAAAATCCCCTGCAAAATCTTCAAAATACATGGAAATTAAACAACAAACTTCTGAATTACCAGTGGCTTACAGATGAAATTAAAGAAGAAATAAAACAATACCTAAAATATAATGAAAATGCAAGCATATCATACTGTAACCTATGGGACACAATGAAAGCAGTTCCAAGAGGAAAATATATAGCAATAAATAGCCACATCAAGCAAAAAGAACAAGCACAAATAAATAACCTAATGCTATATCTCAAGCTCCTAGAAAAGGAAAAGCAAGTCAAACCCAAAGCTCATAAAAGAGAGGAAATTGTTAAGATTAGAGCATAAATTAATGCATTTGAAACCAAAAAACAATACAAAGAATAAATGAATCACAGAGCTGGTTTTTTGAGAATAAACAAATTTGATAAACTCCTAGCCAACCTTATCAAGGAAAAGAAACAAAAAACTCAAATCCATGCAATAAGGACTGAAAAGATGGAAGTTACTACAGATCCCATGGAAATTCAAAAGACCATGAAGACCTACTTTGAAAATCTCTACTCACATAGAGTGGAAAACACAGAATAAATAGACAGATTTCTAGAAACATATGAACTACCAAAGCTTAGTCAAGAAGATATAACAATTTTGAATAACCCAATACCAGCCACTGAAATTGAAAATGTTATTAAAAACTTACCAACAGAGAAAAGCCTAGGTCCTGATGGATTCATGGCTGAATTCTATAAGAAATGTAGAGAAGACTTACTTGCTGCCAACACTCCTTAACCTCTTCAATGATATTGAAACAAAAGCAGTCCTCCCTAACTCATTCTTGGAGGTAAGTATTATCCTGATACCAAAACCAGAGAAAGACCCAACCAAAAAGGAGAACTATAGACTAATCTCACTAATGAATATTGATGCAAAGATTCTCAATAAGGTACTGGCAAATAGAATGCTGCAAATCATTAAGAAGATTATACACCATGATCAAGTGGGATTTATTCCAGGAATGCAAAGATGGTTTAACATACACAAATCAATAAATGCAATACACCACATCAACAGAGCCAAAAATAAAAATCACATGATCATCTCAATAGATGCAGAAAAAGCTTTCGATAAGGTCCAACATCCGTTCATGATAAAAACCCTATGGAAAATCGGAATAGACAGTAAGTACCTCGATCTAAACTATATCTTTTTTTTTTTTGGTACCGGGGATCGAACTCATGACCTCGCGCTTGCCGGGCAGGCACTTAAGCCACTGAGCTAAATCCCCGGCCCAGTACCTCAATCTCATAAAGGCCATTTATGACAATCCAACAGCCAACAACATTACACTAAACAGACAAAGACTGAAAACATTCACTCTAAAATCAGGAACAAGACAAAAATGTCCACTATCACCACTCCTATTCAATATAGTTCTAGAAACATTAGCCAGAGCAATCAGACAAGAGGAAGAAATAAAAGGAATAAAAATAGGAAAAGAAGAAGTTAAATTATCATTATTTGCAGATGACATGATATGCTACATAGAAGACCCCAAAAACTCCATTAAAAGACTACTAGAGGTAATAAAAAAAATTCAGCAGTGTAGCTGGATACAAAGTCAACACTCAATAGCATTCCTGTACACAAACAAACAACTCAATGAGAGAGAAATTATGGAAATATCACCTTTCAATAGCATCTAAAACAATGAGATATTTAGGAATCAACCTAACCAAGAATGTAAAAGATCTATATGCTGAAAATTGTAGTACCTTAAAAACGGAGATTGAAGAGGATATTAGAAAATGGAAGGATATCCCTTGCCCTTGGTTAGGAAGAACCAACATTGTGAAAGTGGCCATACTCCCAAAACTGTTATACAAATTCAATGCAATCCCAATCAAAATACCATCAACATACCTTACAGAACTAGAAAAAATATTCCTAAAATTCATCTGGAAACAAAAGAAACCTAGAATAGCAAAAGTGATTCAGAGCAACAAAGGCAAGACAGGAGTCATCTCAATCCCTGATTTGAAACTATACCACAAAGCTACAGTGATAAAATCTGCATGGTACTGGAAAAGAAATAGACCTGAGGATCAATGGAACAGATTATAAGATGCAAACACTACTACAAAGACACTCAGACACCTTATATTTGACAAAGGGGCTAAACGTGTTCACTGGAAAAAAGATAGCCTATTTAATAAATGGTGTTGGAAAAATTGACTTTCCATGTGCTGAAAACTGAAAATAGACCTATGCCTATCTCCATACCCTAAACTAAAGTCAAAATGGATCAAAAATCTAAATATTAAAACAGAAACACTATATCTACTGGAAAACAAAGTAGGTGAAAACATTGGAGACATAGGGGTGGGGAGAGAATTCATGAATAAAATGCAAACCACCTGGGAAAAACTTCAAAGTCAACAACTTGGATCTCATATTACTAAAATGTTTTTGCACTTCAAAAGAAATCACCAACAAAGTAAAAAGAAAACCCACATAATGGGAAAAAAATCTTACTCAAAAATCCCTCGAACAGGAGGACTTATATCCAAAATATATAAAGAACTGTAAAACACCAAACTCCCCAAATTCAAGGACCCTCTCCAAAAATGGGCATTGAAGATGAACACGCACTTCTCAGATGAAGATATACAAATGGCAAATAAATACATGAAGACATGTTCACCATCACTGGTCACTCAAGAAATGCAAATTAAAACAGCATTGACATTTCATCTCACCCCAGAAAGAATGGCTGCCATCAAGAAAACAACTGATAACAAATGTTGGCAAGGATGTGGGGAAAAAGGATCACTCCTCCACTGTTGGTGGGAGTGCAGACTGGTGCAACCACTGTGGAAATCAGTATGGAGATTCCTCAAAAAACTAGAATTGGAAATTCCATTCAATCCAGCTATTCCCCTCCTGGATATTTTCCCAGAAAAATTGAAAACATCAGATCATAGAGATATATGTGCACCTATGTTCATAGCAGCACAATTTGTGATAGCTAAATCTGGGAAACAACCAAAATGCCCATCAACTGCAGAGTGGATGAAAAAGATGTGATATTTTTATACAATGGAATATTACTCAGCCATAAAAAAGATGACCTTGCAGCCTTTATAGGTAAATGTAGCCAACTTGAAAATACCCTCATTAGTGAAATAAACAGGACTCACATGAGTAAATATCAAATTATTTCTCTAGTGTAAAAAATAACAAAAACTGACCCAATATTGGGATCCAAAGAGTATGATAGACACTGTGAAAGTGAAAGGGAAGGAAAGTGCTCTAAAGAGTATAATGAAATGTATAGTGTGTAAGATAGTTGACAATATTACTGAATTTCTTTCGGAACATTGAGCAGAAGGATTTGCGCTGTCAATGTTTGAGTGTCTAGTCACTATTGATTTTGTAACTTGGCAAGTATCCTTTGAGACAACAACGAGTAATGTATCAACTAATGATTCTATGATGAGAATATTTTTGTTCCTTTGAATGCCTTGAACTCAGTATTGTCCTACACTTTTCTGCTTTTCTATTCTGTTTAATTTTCTTTCATTTCTTTGACAAAAGAAAAAGAAAATAAAAATATGTAATATAACAACCACTGTTAAATTTCTTTCATTCTGTTTTGAAAACCTATATTGACATTGTCTTGAGTTTGTTGTTGTTGTTTATGCCTTTTGCTTTTTGTTCTTTCCTGACTTTTCTCTTTTTTAAATAAAAAAAAATATTTCCTTTGCATTTTGAGTCATCATTTGGGTGGCACCACAGATCTGGGTATTCCAGAGTTTCTTTTGCTATGCGATGTGAGTTAGGGATAGAATTCTCCACTCTTAACAGCTACCAAGTTTATTAGCACCATTTATTTAAAACTATTTTCCTTTTTTAAATTTGTTATTATATGTAATGTGATTTTACTCCTGTTATATGATGTGTTTTCTTAGGGTTCTTTTTTGCTATTAACTTTTTCTGTTATTTAAGAAGGTTCATACATTTGTTCTAGGGGCACTATTTATACAAATATCTTTGTATAATGTTCCTTTTCTTATTCATGTTTTTACACCCTTGTGACTTTCAACTTTGTAAAATAAAGGAGTGTATTTTACTCTGTTCATCTTTTATTTTTATTTCTCTTTCTCATAGATATATATTTACATACTGTTTTTCCTACTTTTGTTGTAATCATGGATCTAGTAGTAAGTATATTTGGTTCTCCCAGGCATTTTCCTGGTTTAGCAAAGTTTGTCTTCTAGTAGATTTCTCAGAACATATTTATCAGCACAACATCTCTTAATTTTTGTGTATGTATTTTCATGCATCTTATTCTTTGTTTCATATTGCAAAATCAAGGAGACCTTAGATAATTTTAAAATCCTTAATTCACCCTTTTGTATTGCTTTGAATGTGGCCAAAATGTCTTCTAGTCTTCTATTCTCTTGTCTACAAGAAATTGGATAATTTTTCTTAGAAGACATTTTCTTTATATTAAAAGGCAAAACAGTTCTCTAGCCTACATCTTCAAACTGAATTTTCAGGTCAATTTTAATAGATACATAGTAAACCTTTATATAATTTTGCCTTAGTTTAGTTATTTCTGGAAACATTCTTTATATTATACCTTTAAATATTAGTTTTCTTTGCTTTTTGAAGAACTCTAATTGTAGGTATTTTTAAATCTTTATAATCTTCTACACCTATCACTTTATCTCTGTTCTTTTTGCCCTTTTAAATGTTTTTATTCATAGCTATTTTAATTCCTCAATGAACCTTAGTATACTTAGAAGCAAATATATTGTTTTTATCACTTTACACTTTAATACTCACTTCTAAAATGATTTTATTTTATCATTCCTTTCAGTTGTTTTACTTTTCTGTTTTAAAATTTTTATTTTGTCTTTGATATTTGATATTTCAAGGTTACTTAATTCATGTTGTAATAATGTGAAAGATTTCATCTCTATTTGATTTGGTCTGGGGATAATATTTTTATCAACTAAAAATATTTTACCATGAAATTATTTTATATGAAGACATTCATATTTATATTTTCTATTACATTTCATAATGTTCTAAGATTCATATAAAAATTTAAGAAATTTTCTAATAATAAATGACTATCCTGGTTGTAATTGAAACAAATTGAAATTTATCCCATAAAAATTTATTTTCTCTTGATTTTCATCATTTAAAAAATTTTAAAGTAAAATTAATAAAATTCTATCTGTGGATTGTAAATATCAAATGAAAAAAATTCTGTCTTCTTTCTTAGTAAACAACCTTCATGTATTTCTGTAGGTTCTTTTATTATTAATTATGCATACTTTTAAAATAATAGAAAGCTCTAATGCACTGAGAGTTTTTTATCTTAATGTCTGTTTGATAAGCTTAATTGTTTAAATTGATAACAATCTATTCATTTGGGCTTCTATATACTGTATTTAAAATCACAATGAAAGCAGCACAGCTTTTACCTGCAAATTGAGTTTTTATTTAAGCAATTATGTGAAAGCCATGAAACATGGCATATAATTACTCCTAAATGAATAAGATTCTAAATGTCACTTCTAGGTTCTTTTAGATGTGTGAAAGATTCCAAGATATCAGTTTGAATTATTATCTTTTTCCTTATTAATACAAGATTGATAGACTAAAAGATTGCATTGTATTAGAGTTCAGGTTTCAAGCAAAACAAACTATCATCTGGTAACTGCCAAATGAAAAACAAGGACAAGTACTAAATCTCTGAATAAGAAAGACTTTTGAAATATTTGATCAATAATAATTCTTTTAAACAGAATAAGATGGTGGCTCATGCATTTGTGTAAGTATTCCTCATTTAAATATCAGCTATTGCTAATATGAGAGATACTTGGAAACATTTTGAGTGTGCTATATGTACCATGTGTATTTGTGTTTATGACATTCTGAGGTCTGGTAGAGAGAAGGGATTTTTTTTGGTTTTGCTTTGTTTAGTTTGAAGAGAATAGGAGTACAATCCCATACTGAGGATGCCATTCTAATATATTCTTTTCTATTTTAATTCTAATGCCAGAGGGTTTGGTAGATAAGAATGAGTTATCATTAATTTTAGCAGCAGTGATGTACTAGATATTATCCACTGACTTTTAATTAGTAAGTCAGTTTAGTACCATTATGAAATCTATATACTTAAAGTATCTGAATAACAATTAAGCCTATAAATTAATAGCTGACAGTCACACATGCTTACTTTGAGTTTTAAAGAATTTTATAAAAAATAGGAATGAAAAGGTAAATGTGAAATCTGATAAAGATAATTTTCAGTGGAAGAAGTTCTAAAATTCTAGTTAGTTCCAACACGTTTTCTAGAAGGTGTGTTTATATCTTTAAACTGTATAGATTTAACTAATGTCCATTTAAACAAATGTATCTAAAACATGAAAGTTTTTCATTAGTCCAAATTTTCCTATGTAAACAATTTGAGGCTGATTACATAAAGATTATATATTTAATGTATTTCAATCACCTTTGCACAGAAGGATTTACATGACCTAAATACAATAAAATAACTGAAAGTAACACTTATACTCCTTGTTTACAGATTGTTTAGAATTTTAGGGCGATCAAAAAGAGCGAATGTATCATTTGTAGGAAACTGACCATATTAAGTAGTTTCATTGTCTCTCCATCTCCAAAAATGACTGTTTTCACAAATACTTTTATAATGAATATACTGTTTAATTTTTATTAAACTTTAATTTTTATTTGATATAGCTTTATTAATAACTATATTTTAAAATGAGTCTGTTAAATGTTTTACATCTTCAGGGAGTGAATTTTAGTTGTTTTTCCCTGGAAAACAACTTTTCCCCTGTTTTCCCCTATATTGTATTATAGACATTTTTTCAAAAATTTTGAGACAGAGGTCTTGCTAAACTGCCCAGGCTGGCCTCAGAATCTCAAGACTTTGGCTTCAGTTTCCCAAGTAGCTGATATGACAAGTGTGTGCCTTTGCACCTGGTCATTTCCTTTATTTTTTACTTGTTGATAAAAATTATGTCATTTTCAGATAACGTTCTCAAAGTCAAACTAACTGTATAACAAGACAAAAAGAAAGCAAAGGAACAAGAGGAGGAATCAAATGAGGAGGAAATTAAAGCTCTTCCTTTGTCTTTAAAGTTTGTTCTACTCAGCCACATTGATTCACATGTTTCCCTCTACTTCTACTATAGTCATCCAGCCACCACTCTTGACAGCTACTGTATCCCTGCAAATAATCCATCTCTTAATCTTGTCTGCTCTGTTTCTCATCTTTTTCACCTTCTCAAATATTTCTTCCTCTCCAGTGCAGCCACTTACTCTCATACTCTGGACCATAGTATCTCTGACATTTTTATCACCTCTAAAATCTTTTGAGTGTCCTACTACTGAAAAAAAATTCTCATATCCTGGATCTACTTTCCCTTTGCTTTAAATCTTTAACTTCACAGACTTCCAATACGTTAACTCCATGAATGAATCACAGTGACACCCGCTTGTCTTCTCTCTCCTTAGTTTTGATTTTTGATCTCACATTGTCTTCAAAATCCTTCAAAATGCCTTCTCTCCCTTTGTGCTTTCTTTTATAGTATCTTATGTTTCTGAAAAACACTAAATATGGTTGTACCAAATTATCTGTATTCCTTTTGCCATCCAAGAAGTTTAACATTAACAGAGAAAAGCATACCAATAATTTGATTGACCTAAATTTAAATCCATGATCACAAATTACAGTTGGGCATGCACACCCTTTATCCACCACACTTAATCAAATCAGGTTTCAATTCTCAAAATGCCTATTTCACATGAAAAATGCTCTTTTCTGTCTCTCAGTGTCTACCAATATATTCTCAAACTCACTTGATGGCTCATTTCCAAAGAAAATCAAAGTTATCAAACTCTCTCCTATCTCCATACAACAAATCTATAATCTTTCTCCATATTTATTCATCTACTGTATTGTCAAATAAGAAACAAATCTGACTTCTGTAGTGGGAAACTTTGTTCAAAAACTTTTTTGTGATATTAATAATTCATGCTTGACTGTTGACGTCTTCTTTCCTGAACAATTTCTAAATACTGGAATCCTTGGGAATTATTACAGGCCTTTTTCTACTGCATCTAATGGTTCCTTTTGTGATCTCATTCATTCTCAAGGTATTAAACACTTCATATAAACTATTAATTTCAAAATTTTACTTTCAATGATAGTATCTTCTGAGAGTCCTAGAGTAAAAAATATAACTTTTATGTTAACACTTTCTTATGGATGTCAGGTATCATGAGAACTTCCTATAATTCTAAGGCTACTGGTCAGAAGTTTCAGATACCTTGTCTACCAAAATGCCCCATGACCTCAGAATACTTAGAGGTGGTGCCAAAATCATTCTAGCTTCTGGTTTATAAAAATATTGTGGAGGAAAATAAGTGTAAGATCAACAGAGGCATCACTGTTTCTATTTTCTTGTACCCCAGTTGAGAGGATCATTGCATACCGTGGTTGAGGATGCCTGCTGTGCAGGTCTATGAAAATAAACTCCTGATTCATCCACTCAAGTAGGATGCCCTAAAAAGGAAAACTCAAATTTATAGCAAATTTATAGCTGCCAAGTTGTTCCCAAATGATTATCATGAAATAAGACTTTCTTGTTCTTTTTCTAACTATATCATCATGTATATGCAAGTAATTTTGTTTTTTTGACATTAAAGATGTCCAATATCAGATTGTCTTTAAAAATGTATTCCTAGATGTAATTTTACATACTATTGTGGTCCAGTGTTCCTAGACATCTTGAGCCTAAATCTGTACAAAAAGAAAAAATTTCTCAGTTTCTCATAACAAATCTGGTTCTTCCTGGACCATCCCAGAGCTTTCTCCATCTCAATAATTGTTAAAACTCACCAATGCATACATCTAGTTAATAATTACCACATGTGTGAACCATCCCCAGTACCTTAGTTTTTTTTTCTATTTTCACATCCAGTCCAACAGTAACTGATGTCATCTGTAAATCCAAAACCTATTTCTCCTTCTGTGCTACTTCTGTCCTCAGACCACTTTGATAGTGGTTCTACAAAAACATAATTTATTTTCAAACATCTATACCTGCATAACATTCCCATGCAGCATCCAGAGCAGTTTGAATCTGTAAGTTAGTTCAGTGTTGAAAGTACGCAATTAGTCACACAAAACTCAAATTTATGTGTAAGAACAAATTTGTAAGCTATTGATTTCTCCTCAAAAATACTTCAGAATGATACAATTTCCACCTTTATAATCAGTTTAAATTTTTAAGTGCTAAAAACTATAACTTTATAAAACCACCCTATTTGTTTTTTCCTGAGTATGTGAGAAATTTAACCATCAGTTTCTATTTCTGAGAAACAAGCAAAAACACATCAGTGATATTTATACTAGGAATCTAAAATGTGAGAAGTGTAGTTTATTCATAGATAAAAATTAGAAATACATATTTTTCAACATAACTAATTCTGTAACAAGATCTTTAAAATTGAAGTTTGCTAGATATGTGTATGTTCTCTAACTTGGCATGGGCATTCAGCAATTAAACGGTGAAAGTTTAGAGAAAAAACTGATGACCACATAGGTCATTTTAATTTGTCTTTATTAAGTTAATAAACCAGTCTATTTAACGTTAATTATTATTTGCAAGTAATTATTTGCCCGTAATGAATCTCATATGCTCAGATGTTAAATTTCTGTGAACTTAAAACTGTGTCAACAAAATGATAAATGAATTCAACTAGGTTGTCAGTTTTTATTAAACTAAGAAGCATTCCATTGAAAATAATCAATTGAACTACTCTTTAATAAAATCTAATATTCAACTGTCTAAACTTAGAAAACACATAAATTTTCTTTCTAATTGTACACATATAACTATTGCCTGCATTTTATGGATGATGCAATAGCATTGATAAACCAATATTTTTGTGTCAACATTGATATATTCTGTAACCTACTGTTTTTTTTATTTAAAAGAGAATAAAACAAAAGGGGGCAGTACAGAGCCGATCAGAACAGGACAACATAGGCAACACAGTACTTTACATTAAGTCAACTGGACGTCAACAATATCTAACACCATATCTCTTACTCTGCTATAGTTGAGCATAGTTTCAATTACAATAATATCAAACATAACACAATAGTATAAAGCCATGCATATAGTGAAAGAATTCCAGGGCTTTTTGAACCGAATAACAGAAAATGATCAATGGGTATTATAATATCTCATTTTTGATAAAAAAGAAAAAAATTTATTTGAACTATCACACATATTCAAATTCCAATAAGGCACAATGTGGTAGATAGAACCAATGGTAATAGAACAAAAAAAGCCTGGTAGGACTTCTAAGAAGGGTAATATTAAATCAGCAATAGCTGTCATAATGTTTTCTTCAAAAGAGCTGTTCATATCATCACGTATGATATAGTCAAACAAAACAGGATAACACCATTCCAACTAATGATTTAAAATTTTGAAAGACTTCGAAGCTATGAGATGGGGCCTCATGCTTACCATAAAGTCTTATATACTCTTATCAAATCTCATATTAGGGAGATTATATGGTATTTACCCTTGTGAGTTTGGTTTATTTAATTTAAGAGAATGGTCTCAAGTTGTGTCCATTTATTTATAAATATCTCGATGTGATCATTCTTTATAGCTGAGTAGTACTCCATTGTATAAAAATGCCACAACTTCTTTATCCATTCCTCAGTTGATGGGCACTTAGGTTGTTTCCAAGATCTGGCTATTACAAATTGTGCTGCTATAAACATGGGTGCATATAAATCACTGTGGTACGATGTTTTCAGTTCTTCTGGAAATATGCCTAGAAGCAGAATAGCTGGGTCAAATGGGACTTCCATACCCAGCTTTTTGAGGAATCTCCAGACTGACCTCCACAGTGGTTCCACCAGTCTACACTCCCACCAACAGTGCAGAAGAGTTCCTTTTTCCCCACAGCCTCTCCAACACTTGTTGTTGGTAGTGTTTTCTATCTTGGCCATTCTTTCAGGAGTGAGATGGAATCTCAGTGTGGTTTTAATTTGCATTTCTCTCATGACTAATGATGATGAACATTTTTTCATGTATTTATTTGCCATTCGTATT
>PVJX010011185.1:31405-54495 GCA_004027295.1 Dolichotis patagonum | reverse complement strand
AGAGACATAGATTTCAAAACTAGACAATCGGAGATATTTACCTTCCATCACACTGACTCTTGTTTTCTTCCAAATAGTTGTCCATATTGTCACATACAGGGAATTCACATGAAACAACATAGTATGGAATTGATCTGAGCAGGATGAGGAGGGCGTTTCAGGTCTTCAAGACCAGACAATAGGGAAGCCAAGAATGACTCTCATAGTATCTCTCATTCTCCTCAGAACAGCTGTCCATACCTTCATGTGTGTTGAACTTAAACAAAACAAAACAAGCTAAAATCACTTTGAACAAAGAATGATAGTTTTGCTGGATTTCACATCATGGCATTATGGAATCAGCACTGGGTACTGTAGTGTTTCTTTTTCTTCAAAGTAGTTGTTCATATCAACATGTGTTATATAGTTGGTTCTCGTAAACTGTTTATAAGCTCTACACATGTATGAGTCTCTACATGTATATCTATCCTTTCTGTATTAGAGGTAAAAACAAAACAAAGCAAGATAAAACAAAATAATTCCTAGAAAAGCATGAAGCAAAAAAGTTATATAAAACCACAATGCAAGGTGATCTACAATGGTTACTATGATGTCTCAGCAGTATATAACAACATTAATAAAAACAAAGCATTGGAGACATTTTAAGAGTTCAAAAGCAAGTAATAATGAAACCAGAGTGGGTATCTTAGTGAATCTTGTCATCTTCAGTGTAGTTGCCTATACACTTAGACTTGATGCTATCCATCACAACAGATTTAAATAAAATCAGTCAATACAAAGTAGCAATCTAACAAACCAGATTCAAATAAGATCAGTCATAATAAGACAGTGTAAGTTATAAAGGGCTTCAGATTAAGTTGATAGGAAATTAGGGATGATTACCATAGTATGTCCTCTTATTTTTGGCTCTTATTTTAGCTTATTATTGGCCTCTTATTTTAGCTGACCATGTCCTCAAGTCTAGTGTAAGTAGACAAACTGGAACAGCATGTAATCCATCCAAGCAGAGTGATGAGAATAATATAAATTTTAAATCTTGTTACCCAATTAACAATATCCTCTGCCCCCCTTTTTTAGACAATTCCTCCCCTTTTACTCCCATGGGGTGCGCTGCTTGTTTTGGGTCCCATTGCCTCCCTATATAGAGCATCTCAATGGACCCTATCTCCTGATCTACTCTGCCTGTGTTTCTTTCTGTTAATATTTCAAGGCATCTATACTAGAGATTACAGCCAATCTTCTCTGCCTTATTTCTGCGATTCTATTTTTCTGCCATCGGTTGTCTATTTTTCTGTTCCACTCCACTGTCTGCCCTGTTCCCTGAGGCCTCTCTGCCACTGTTCCTGAAATGCTCGTAGTGAATACTATTTTGAAAAGGAGTGGTGAGACAGAACACTCTTATGCATAAGGTAGTATTTTAAAAGGAAAGCATTATAAAAAATGTAAATTCTTGTGAATGGCAGAGTAAGTGAATAACTATAATACTTGTATACCTAAATTATGCAATATTGCTATATAATGATACAGTGGGAGAAGAAAAATTTTTACATGCTTATCTAATCTTCAGGATATATTTTTGAGGTGGAAACAAAATCATAATAGTATACAGAGTGTGGGATATGTAAGTAAACATATGCATTTATATACCACTCGTATTTTCAATAATATCTGGTGGAAGAATAAAGCTAAAACTAATTAAAATTTTTAAAAATAAAAAAATTGTGTCTCTAAGAAAAGGATGGAAATATTCATAGAAGTGATATTTCTATAAGACAAATTTGTTAGTTTTGAATGTAGAATCACATAACTGCTTTACATATTGAAATAAGTAGGTAAAAGTCACCTGTAGAAGGAAAAAACCTAAAATAATGTATGTAACTATTAATTAACTTAGGTGATATCATTATCTGCATTTTTTGCTATGTGTTTATTTATGTATTAAGGAATTTAGTAACATGATCTAAGTGGATGTATTACTCACTTTCTTGTCACTGAGACAAAATATTATCCAACACTTTCAGCTTAACAGAGGAGAGATTTATTTTGGCTCACAGTTTTTAGAAGATTCGTTTCACAGTCTGCGCCAATGCAGGAAAGATGTGGTGAAGGGGTCTGGTGCAGAAAAGCTGCTCCTGTCATGGCCACCAAGAAGCAGAGCGAGACAGGAGGAGCCAGGGTCAAGTATACACCCTTCTGGGTCACACACCCGCTCACCCCCCTTCAATCAGGCCCCATCCCCGACAGCAAGCCAGATGTAGAGTCCCATGATCCAATCACCTTCCAAAAGCCCTATCTGTGAACACATGAGGCTTTCCAGGGACATTCTAGATCTCGATCATTGCAATAGCCATTTTAGTTATTTTCTTGATTGTCATTGCTCGTTATCTAAAATAGAACTTACTTGATGTATACCTGTAACTAACGTGTACAACTATCAGTGTGTCACAGTGTCATACATCTGGAAACTTCCCAGCAGCAGTCCTTTTCTGCCGTCAGAGACTGGCTTCGCGGATGAAAATTTTTCCAAGGCCCAGGGGAGGAAGGGATGGCGTCGGGATCACTCAGAGGAGTGTGCAGCCTAGATCCTTGTGTGTGCAGTTCACAGTAGGCTTGCGCTCCTGTGAGACTCTAACGACGACGTCAGTGGTCTGAGAGGAGGTGGAACTCAGGCAGTGGGCAGTGGCTGTAAATACGAAGGCAGCTTCTTTCCTCACCGGCAGGCAGCGTTCCAGCGCCTGCCTGGCAAGCACGAGGTGCTAAATTGGGTTCGCGGTACCCTGCTCCCCAAAATATCCCTTCATCTGGAACTCACCTCCTGCTGTGTGGCTTCCCCAACTTTAAAATTGGAGAACCCTGCTTTATAGAATTAGTTGGGCAGCTTTGCCATTACTATTAATAACCTTAATAATTTAAAATTCTAGAAAGTGTGTAATCCTGTATACACAGTATCCTCACATTTGCTACCTTCTGAAAATAAACCATGAATGCACTGCAGCATAGACTGTGTTCCTACGTACGTTAGAAATTTGGTTAGCAATGATTTCTATTTTTTTTTCCTCTGTTGAAAAATTACCCTTATTCAACCAAGTTGTCTAAAGCTTCTGACAACAAATAGTGAGTTCAAAAGCTGATCAGATTCAAAGATCTTTTAAATTTTTAAGTCGTCATTTTTTTAAAGTAGTGAATATCAGTTATACAAACATAGTGAGCTTCATTTTGGAATATTCGTACATGCATACAACATATTTTGATCATTCCTTCCCCTGTTTTACTGACTTTCTTCTTTCCATGCCCACCCTTCTTCTCTAATAGTTTTCTTTTTACTTGCATGTCATCTCTTGTTTAGTGAGTTTTTTTTTTTCCTAGATTCCTTGTATGAGAGACAAACATGGAATACTTGACTTTCTAATTTGGTTTGTTTCACTTAACATCATGGTCTTCAGTTCACTCATTTTCCTGCAAATAACATTATTTCATTCTTCTTTATGACTGAATAAACGTGTATGTAGAACACATTTTCTTTATTCATTCGTCTGCTGACTGCTACCTAGGATGCTTTTATAACTTGGCTTTTGTGAATCGTGTTGCAGTAAACCTGGGTATGCAGGGATGCCGTTAGTATGCTGTCTTTAATTCCTTCAGGTATATACCAAGGACTGCTACATCTAGGTCATATTGTAGTTCTATTTTTAGTTTTTTGAGGAACCCATACTGATTTCCATAACAGTGGTACTAATTTACATTCCCACCAGCAGTAAAGAGGGGTTCTTTTATCCTTCACATTCTCATAGTATTTTTTGCATTTTTTTCTGTTTTACCAAGTTTATAACTTTTGATAATTATTTTCCATTTTATTTTCATTTCAAAAAATATTTTTCCACATTTTTATTAATGCATATTGTTCATACAGATGAATGAGTTTCATTCTGGCAGATTTGTACATGTACATAACATACTTTAATCATTCCCCCACTATCTCCCTTACTGCATCTTTCTCATTAGTTTCACATGTTTAATGGGATGGGGGTTCAGTGTGTATATTACATTGTGATCACACTCATGCCCCCCTACTACCTAATATTTCACCTCTTTTTCCCCCTTCCTTCATTCTTGTCTGATAATAAGTATTCCTTCTGCTTTCCTGCCATCTTTTTTACTGTCCACATATTTTGGAGGACATGCAATATTTCTTTATCTGAGTCTGGCTTATTTCACTTGACATTATGAGCTCCAGATCCACCCATTTTCTGTAAATGATGAAATTCTGTTCTTTTTAATGGCTGAATACTCCACTGTGTATATACCACATTTTCTTTATCCATTTATCTATCGATGGATATTTAGAATGGGCCTATGTCACGGGTATGTACACTGTGCTACCATAAACACAGGTATGCAAGGATCTCTAAGGAATACTGACATTAATTCCTTCAAGTATGTACCAAAGAGTGTTACAGCTGAATCAAATAACTCCTCAATATAGTACAGGCCATGTATCTTTCTGTATGGGAAAAAACTAAAACATTTATTTATTTTTATTTTTTAGTACTGGGATTGAACTCATGAGCTTGTGCTTGCCAGGTGCTTATGCCACTGAGCTAAATCCCCAGCCCATAACTGAAAGCATTTAAAATTAAAAAGTGAAATTTTAGCCCAAGGTATTAGAGCTACACATAGAAAAGTAATTCAAATTATTCTTGTTTGCAGATGATACCAGCCTATACTTAAAAGGCCATAAAGATTCCATCAAAAGACTTTCCAAGCTGACAAACAAATTTGGAAAAGTAGCGGGATATAAAATCAACATAAAAAATTGATAGCCTTTTAAACACAAATAATGGACAAGGTAAGAAAGAAATAAGGAAAAAAAATTCTTTTAAAATAGTTTTAATAATACCTAAAAATCAACCTAACCAAACCTAACAGGTGAAAGACCACTACAATAAAAATTTCAGAACACTGAAGAAAGACATTAGAGAATGGAAAGACCTCCCATATTTATGGTTTGGTTTGGAAGATTTAATATTGTTAATGTAGGCATATTATCAAAACTGATATAAATTCAATGCAATTCCCATCAGAATTCCAATGATATTCTTAATAGAACTGGAAAAAAAACCCTAAAATTAATATTTTTTTGAGCCTTCATCATTATAGCTTAGCCCCAACACCAGATTTAGGCAGATACTACCTTCTTCTGCAGGAAGTAAACCTCTTAATCCATTAGAAGTCCCACTCCTCAATACATCAACACATTTTATATATGAAAATATAAAAGACCCAGAATAGTCAAAGCAATCCTAAATGAAAGCCAAGTCTGGAGGAATCACCTTACCCAATTTCCAATTATACAACAAACTCATGAAACACAAACAGCATGGTAATGATACAAACATAGACTTTCTAAAAGAACAGAGTAGAGGGCACATAAGTACATTTTTCAGCCACATGATTCTGGAAAAAGGAGCCAAAACCTAAGTTAACAGAAAGAATTGTCTTTTTTAAATGGTACTAGGGAAACTAGACTCTCATATGTAGAAGACTGAAACCAGACCCTTATCTTTCATTCTGTACAAAAATGAATTCAAAATATATTGAAGACATAGATATAAAATCTGAAACGTTGAAACTGCTGAAAGAAAACTCAGAAGAAACAACTGAAAGCATAGGCACAAAGACTTTCTGAATAGGTCTCCAGTAGCACAAGAAATAAAAGCAGAATTACAAGCAGGACTACATCATATTAAAATGTTCCTGTACATTAAGGAAAGTAAGTGGGCGAAGAAACAACCTATCAAATGGGAGAAAAATCTTTGTCAGCTATTTTTCTGACAGATTACTCACATCTAGACTATATAAAGAGTTTAAAAACTTAACATGAAAAAATCAAGTAGCCTAGTCAATAAGTTGGATAAGGAATTGAATAGGAACTTCTCAAAAGACATAAAAATGGTCAACAAACATATGGGGAAAATGTTCAACATCTGTAGCCACTATGGAAATGCAAATCAAAACTACATTGAGATTCCGTGTCACCCCAGTCGAAAAGGTTATCATCAAGAATACAAAACAACAATGCTGCCAAGGGTACAGGGAAAAGGAACCATTAGTGGGAATGCACATTAGTACAGCCACTACAGAAATCAATATGGACATTTTTCAAAAAATTAAAAATAGAACTATCATTTTAAAATATTCTTAATGATAGCCATCCTATGTGGGGTGAGATGGTGGTTAAGTTTATCTGCATGATGGGTCTTCACTAAAATTTCTGCATGCCAAGTCTCAGGTGGTCTTTCCTGGTCGGTACCACTGCATTGCATATTCTTTCCAGGACAAATGAGCATGGCTACAAAACTTCTGGGAGATAATGCTTGAAAGCGTTGTTCCTGCTCTCTTCTGGATTCCGCTCTACGCATATTCTCCTATTGCTGATTTTTGTCTGTGTCCTTCCGTTGCAAAAAACCATAGCATGCAGATAACAGCTTTGAGTTCTGCAAGATCTTCCTGCTCACTAGTGAGCTTGGGGGTGTTCTTGGAGACCCTGGAACCGCATGTAGTAGAGCCTAAAAAGATGAAAAGCCCTTCTACCCAAATAAAAAGAATCCATTTGCCACAACAAGGAATAATTTAAACCCTGCTCTGAAAATAGGTGATTAAAAAAAGAATATTCTGCTTTCTCTATGTGAATTATACTTCACTGTAATAATATAATCTTATTTGAATAATACTTTTTCTACAAAATTCCATATAATAAATATAAATGGGATACTAGATTATGAAAGTCACCATTTTGTTATATATAACAAGATAAATGGTTAAAGGTAAAAAATGCCAATGGGTGAGAAATTAAGGTAAAACTTTGACAATGACTTTTATGAGTTTTCAGCTCCTGAATGCATTCTATTTTTAAGAATAAGGCACTTAGAAATTGAACACCTACTAATTTGATGCAACAGAAGCATATAACAAAACTATGGAGCGTACTTTCAAAAGCAGTTCAAAAGCAGTGAAACTATAACTCACTTCTAGTTTACCAGAATACAGCAGTAATAGGGAACACATCCTGAGGAAGTTATCAGTCAGGGTTTACTAGAGAAACAGATACGACACAAGATATGTAACAACAAGATTGGCTTACAAAGTTTCATAAGGGAACATTTAGAAAGAAGATGTGTGAAAGCTAGAGGTTGAAGGGTCCCGCCCAAGGGCTGGAGCTTACCGCAGTGTCCTGCGCAAGTGTGTGTCAGGAGGCTGATGGGTCTATGATGCAACGCTGAAGAATGTAGGATGGAAGGCTGAAGAGTCTCCCACGAAGGCTGAAGAGACCAGGCTGAAGCCGAACTGCCCGAGCCAGAAGCCAGGAAACTACAACCAAGCTGAAGGCAAAGACTGGAGCTCCTCCAAAGAAGCAGCAATCAGTCCCCCCTCACTTGCCTTTTGCATGTATGTATGCAGGCTGCTCCCTTGGGGTGGGAGTAGGACTCACAACTTCTGCTTGCCTTCCTCTTGCACAGGATGAGGATATTACAAACTAGGGACCCTGGCCCGCTGCTGAATGACTTAAAGTTCTGACCTTCTCAATTTGACACAATGAACAATATGGCAGAAGTAACCGCTTGTTCTCTACACCCCAGGATGTAGAGCTGCTGAATCCCTTAGTTAAGCTTCTAGATTTCGCAAGTTGACACAATGTATAAACCATAACAGGCAAATGCACCACACATGGGATTTGTATGCTTCCTGTGATGGTTTATACATTGTGTCAACAACCTGTTTCTTCATAGAAATTAAATCACAGTGGGGTGAGGATTGCTCTCAGTTAATACAGATCTATGAAACATAAAACCAGTGCAACATACATTTGCTCTGATAAAATTAAATACAAAAATGCCCTTTCATTGGGAAAATTTAAGTACTGATTGAATATTAGGTGAGACTGAGGTGTGATTAAAAATAGAAATAAAAAGGAGAATAAAGAACTTCAGTTCCAAGGGAACTATCAAAGCAACCAAGATTTTACCTACCTCTGTATCCTAGAGTTATTTTACTGCCAAGCTCATCGTTCCTAAATTCCTAAGGATTTTAAATATACTGTAAGTTCATAAATTCGAAAGTTACATCTCAGACTTCATTTTTGGATAAAAACAGCATATTAACAGAACTAATAAAGGGCACAATATCTCTAAGTTTCGAACACATATAAATGACTTGCATTTTAGCCTAACAAGTAGAGTCAGCTTTTGTTTTAATGCACTAATGGGCAACCTGCTATTTTTGCATCTACATTCATTAGGGAGATTGCCCTGTAGTTCTCTTTTGACTGGGCTCTTACGGTTTTTGGTATCAGGGTAAAGCTTGCTTCCAGGAATAAATCTGAAAGTATTGCTTCTCTTTCAGTTTCATTAAAGAGTTTGGGAAGTAGCAGCGTTAGTTCTCTAAATTTTTTGTACAGTTCACAGTGAATCTGTCAGGGCTTGGGCTTTTCTTTATTGGTAGGTTTTTTTTATTATTAATTTTTATTTTAAAAAGAAAAAAACAAGTCAGAAAAGAAAAACAAAAAGCAAAAGAGCCAAACAACAACAAACCCAAAACAATAACAATATAGGCTTTTAAAAACAGAATGAAAGAAATTTAACAATGGTTGTTATTTTACATATTTGTTGGTAAGTTTTTAATTACATTTTCAATTTCACTGACTGATGTTGGTTTACTTAGAATTTTTATATCCCTTCATGATTCAGCTTCGGTAACTCATTTTTATCTAGAAATCTGGTCAGTTCTTCTGTGTTTTTTATTGTATTAGAATGAAAGTTCTCAAGGTAAGTATTGATCTGTAGTTCCACAGTCTTTGTTGTGATTTCACTTTTCACTCCTAATTGTGTGGGTTTGAGTCTTTTTTTTTTTTTTTTTACTTCTATAAGTTCTATAAGTTTCGCTAAGGGTTTGACAATTATATTTAATCTTTCAAAGAACTGACTCTTGGATTCACTGATTCTTTTTATTGGTTTTTTAGCATCCATTGCATTAATTTCTGCTCTGATCTTTCTAGTTTCCTCTCTTTTTTTAAAATTTTATTTTAAAGGGGGTAAAATTAAACACAACAAAACAGAACAAAATGGGATATAAGAAAGCATAACTTTCAAAGCTAGACAACCAGAGATCTTCACTATCTGTCATATTATCTCTTGTTTTCTTCCAAATGTTGTCCATATCTTTGCATACGGGGAGCTCATACTAAATAACATAGACAATCTTTTCACAAGATGTGTAGTTAACTGGCTCCCACTTGCTAAGGGGGAGGGACACAGGATGGGGGACAGGATGACCTGAGATGTTTGATTCTCAGCCTGTGCACCAGGTGCTGGCAGGCTCACATCCACTCCCCAGAGAGGGGAGGAGCTCCTTGTTCTCCCAGCACCCCGATTCAACCACAAGGTGCAGGTCCCAATGCACCAGGGTCTCTCTCCTTTGGGCCACCGAAAGTCTGCCACACTCACAGCTGTCCCCCAGAGAGGGGAAGAGCTCCTTGTTCTCCCAGCACCCCGAGTCAACCTCATGGTGCATGTCCCAAAGTGCCAAGGTCTCTCTCCTGCAGGCCTACAAAAGTCTGCCACACTCACCTGCTATTTCTTTCTGATGAATTGACAATTACATTCCAAAGTTCTGAAATGGCCAACAGACCACAGAAAGAATTCTCTTTAGGCTCCTGTTTGAAACCAGCAGCTATAGCAATCTGCTGGTCTTGCTTCAGGGCCACTTCCTCTCTTGTATAAACTTTGGACTTGACTTTGCCTTCTTTTTTCTACAAGTTTGAGGTTCAAAATTAGGTTATTTATTTAAGCTTGTTCTATTTTTCTGATATGGGAATTCACCACCATAAATTTCCTTTGTGGGACTGCTTTCATTGTGTCCCATGAGCTCCGCTATATTGTACTGGAATCATTGCTTATTTGCAGAGACTGTCTAATTTCTTCTTTATTTTAATCTGTGACCCATTGGTTGTTCAGGAGAGTG
The DNA here is from genome assembly GCA_004027295.1 of Dolichotis patagonum. Taxonomy (NCBI): domain Eukaryota; kingdom Metazoa; phylum Chordata; class Mammalia; order Rodentia; family Caviidae; genus Dolichotis; species Dolichotis patagonum. The sequence goes on along the minus strand of PVJX010011185.1, from coordinate 44,478 downwards.
TTATTTAATTTTCATGTGTTTATGACGTTCTTGGGGTTTCCTTTGCCATTGATTTCCAATTTCATTACACTATGATCACCAATATACATGGAATAATTTCAATTCTTTTGCTTTTACTTAAGCATGTTCTATGAGCTAGTATATGGTCTGTTTTGGAGAAAATTCCACGTGCAGCTGAGGATATGCACTCTGATGCTATGGGATGGAACACTCTGTAGACATCTACTAAACTCATTTGTTCAAAAGTCTGATTCAGTTCTGATATTTCATTGTTGATTTCTTATCTGGTTGTTCTGCCTAGTTGTGACAGTGGGTATTGAAGTTCTCCATTATAATTGTAATCACACTTATTTGATCTTTCATGTCATTTAATGTTTGTTTTATATAGTTGGGTGTTCCAGTATTTGGTGCATATATATTTGTGATTGTTATCTCTTCCTTTTGCATTGTTCTCAAGGATGTAGTGGACTTCTTTGACTCTCCTAATCAGTCTTGGCTTGAAATCCACTTTGTCTGCAAATAGAATAAGTAGCCTGCTTTTTTCCAGGTTCTTGTCACAAGGAGCGTTATTTTCTGTTATTTGACTTCAATCTATGAGCTTCTTTTTTAATTAAATGCATTTCTTGTATGCAGCATATTGTTGGATCTTGCCTCTTAATCCATTCTGCCAATCCATTCTTTTCACTGGTGAATTAACTGTTGATGGTTATAAACGATATGTATTGACTTATCCTTGTCATGTTAGTTTCATGTTGTTGGTTTCCTTTTCACCCCTCTGTTTAATTACTTGTCTTGTTTGATGAATTCATTCTGTTGGGGTTCATGGAGTTGTAGTCCTTGTTATCTCTTTTTATGATGTCCATTAGAAAATTTTAGACTGCCCGTTTAGTATTTCTTCAAATGCTTTTTGTCATGAAAGTATTCTACTTCTTCATCAGTTTTGAAAGATAGTTTTGTGGGATACATCAATCTGAGTTGAAGGTTGTTTTCTTTTAGGATTTGAAATATATCACTATAAGCTCTCCTTGACTGGAGAGCTTGTGTTCAAAAGACTGTTATGATTTTGATGGGCTTTCTTTTATAGGTGACTTGTTTATTTTCTCTAACAGCTTTTAATATTCTGTTATTGTGTTGAATTTCTGGAATTTTGACTATTATATGCCTTGGTGGAGCTATTTATATCATGGCTAATTTGAGTTCTTTATGCTTCACTTATCTGTATGTGAAAATCTGTTTTCCCTGCTAGGAATATTTTTTGCCATTACTTCTGTGAACAGGCTTTTCATATCATTTGGACTCGCTGCCTTGGAGGGCTGGCTAAACTTGCAAACACACAGTGACTACTGGTGACCCCCGAGGGCTCCACAGAGAAACACACCAGTGGAATGGAGCAATGAATGCAGTGGACTGCAGTGGTTGGTGAGTTATTTGGGTTCAGACATCTCCATGAGAGTGTGATTGGCTGCTAGCCATCTTGAAGATGGCCCAACTGAATTCAGAACTCAGTACAGCTGCAGACTGGCTCCATCTATCTCCTCTGGGTATCAGGGTGATGTTGAATTCACATCCTTAGAAGGTCAACAAGCCAAGTTCAAACCATCAGGGATCTGAGTTCAAGCCAGCAGGAAGCACATGGAGTGCTTCAGAGTGAATAAATTGAGTTCTGGCCTCACAGTCACAAACTAGCATGAACTTCAGTGGAATTAAAAGTGCATGCTTACTGGGAATATCCAGCACCCTACCATCAATCTATGGCTGGATTAATCTATGCTGGGATTAATCAGCACAGATCTGGACTTTATTGTGCCACTTTGTCTACACATTTTAAAGTGGAAGTTTTTTTCTTATATTGTTTTTTTCTCTTTTCTTGGTTTGTTTTTATTTATTTTTCTTGATTTCTATTGTTTTTATATGAATATGACTATTATTTCTTGTTGATGTTTTTTGTTCTGTTCTCATTTTTATTTCTTCTTCCTCTCTTTTCCTCCTAGCTTCTTTACCAGTTTCCCAAAGTTAGTGTAATCTTCCTTTTTCCTTCAGGCTTGCTTATAATTGCTTCCTCTTCTTCTATTTCTCTATTTTTCCCCTAATCCCTTTTAAATTTTCTTCCTTGATGATAAAATTGTCATACTGTACACATATTTACCATACACTATTTTCTGGTTTGTTTTACATTTTTGTTATATGAGCACAAATCTTGTTCATATGGTAAAGGTGATAAATTAATAGTTACCACAGTTTGTCATTTTCTAGGTTGTATTTGATGTTGTTGTTATTGGTGGTTGTACTACTTTACCCAAGATGATATAATTGTTCTAATCAGTTGTTCTTCCTGGTCTGCCAAGAATGAGATTTCTTAAGGATCATAAAAAATTCTATAGGTCAATGCCAAAGAAGTAGGGGCTAGGCCAAATGGGTAGCAATTTCTCATTCCCAGTAAACTGAAGAGGTAAGATCTTGCAACATGTTCAAAACCCAAAAGCCAGCTAAATCTGCAAGACATCACTGAGAAACAGTAATTTCCTCAGGCTTCTAAATACTTTCAATAAAGCTACTTGTCATAAGCAATTTACAAGCATTTCCTTTATAGGGGTCCTATTAAATCAGGAAAAGCAAAGGGTTAAACCCAGGAATTAAACTTTAAAAAAAAATGGAAAAGGAAAAGACACAAGCAAGATGAAACCATAGACTTGCAGCTTAGCAAAGAGAAAATCAGATGGTAACAAAGTGGAACAACTGAAAAACCACCTACCTGGACTCTCTGAAGTGTTAACAGTGTAAGTAACAAAGCAGATGAATGAGGCTTTAGAAAAAATCAAATGAGAAATAATTTTCTAGATATCTAAAGAGATGGTGACCACAATGAAGGACATAGTTAATGACTCTATAGCAGATACAGAATAAAAAAAAAATTAGAGGAGCTTAGGAAAATGATGGAAACCATGAATGCCCAATATAGGAAAGAAATGGAATCCATGAAATGGATTCCAACAGCTGTCCAGGAGATCAAAAATACACTTGAAAGTACATACAGCAGAATGATCCAGTGTGAGGACTGCAATTCAGATGTAGAAGATAGGATTGTGGTTAGTGATCACGAAAAGAAGTATTTCTTAAAAATACCAAGAGACCACAGAAAGTTAATCCAACAACTCCTAGATGATGCAAAGAAAATAACATAAGATTGATTGGAGTCAATGAAAAAGCAGGAGCTAGTCCAAACACAAGATTCTTAATGATGACCATTTTCACTGGGGTAAAATGGAATTTCTATGTACTTTTGTTTTATGTTTCCCTAGTAGACAAAGATTTTGAATATTTTTTGGCCATTTGTGCTTCTTTTGAGAAGTGTACACTCAATTCACTTATCTACTTATTGATTGTACTATTTGATTTTTTGGTGTTTTTTGAATGCTTTAGTCTAGATATTAATCCTCTATAAAATGTAGTTGGCAAACATTTTTCTCCCATTCTGTAAAATGTTTCTTCACTATACTGGTTGTTTCCTTTGTTATGCAGAATTTTAATTCTATATAGTCCCTTTTGTTGAGTCTTGTTATCTCTGTCTTGTGCTGTTGAAGTCCTATTCAAGAAGTCTTTGCCTATGCCTATGATTTCAAGTGTTTGCCTTATGTTTTCCTTCTAGCAATTTCAAAGTTTCTGGTCATATGCCTGTCTTTGATTCATTTTCAATTGGCTTTTCTACAGTGTGAAAGGTGGGGATCTACTTTCAGTCTGTTATATGTGGATATTCAGTTTTCCCAGAGCCATTTGTTAAGGAAATTGTCTTTTCTTTTGGCACCTTGGTCAAGAATCAGATGATTGTAGTTGTGTGGGTTTTTTTCTGGGTTCTGTATTGTATTTCATCAAGCTGTGCATTTATTTTTGTGCCATGTTTTTGTTACTATGGCTTTGTAGTATAGTTTGAAATGTCAGATACTGTGTTGCCTCCAGCACTGCTGTTTTCACTCACAATTATTTTGGTCATTTGGTCATTTTGTTTTTGTATGAATTTTAGATTTTTTTTCTAGTTCTGTGAAGAATGTCATTGGGATTTTGATGGTGATTACATTCAATACTTTGGGTCTCTTTGTCACCCTCGACCAGCCTAGACCTAATCAATATATTAGCAATTGGCTTTCATACTGTCAGTTGCTTCATACACAAAGGATGTATGACTTGCCTTCAATTGTGTGTTTATCTCACAGGGAGAAAGACACAGTGCCTATTTGAGTCAATTACTTCCCAACATACCCTTGTCAGTTATGCATATATGTCTAGTTGATTAGGTCTGTATTTCCTGGCCACTCTAAGCTATCAGGAAGTCTACAGCTACAATTTTTTTCTTCTATGCACATCATTGTCCTAAATAAAATCAAAGATTTTATTAAAAAGGAAAGTATTGATGATGTCTTAGTTACTTTCCTTTTCACTTAGATACAATACCTGACATCCACAATTTAAAGGAGGAAAGGTTTATTCTGGCTTATGGTCCATAGCTGGCTGGTTCCAAGGCAGGGCAGCATGGCAGAGGTGAGCAGGGCAGAGGAGGCTTGCTCATGGCATGGCAGGCAGGAAACAGAAGGAGATCAAGGGAGCCGGGAGGGAGTTAAACCCTGTCAGGCTGCGCCCCTATACGCAATCACCTCAAAGCCCCATCTCTGAGTGTGTGAGGCTTTGGGAAGATATCTAGATATAAACCACAACAGATATTGGGTACAATGAAGTCACAATGTTAAAAAAAGTATCTCTTTATTATTATTGCAATATTATAACATTGTTATAATTGAAAAATTCACCATTACAATCTGGACAAGTTTAACTTTCCAGTGTTAATTTTGATTATTTTTAATATTTAAAAGACACAGAAAAGAAGAACGAAAGCAATACAGACAAACAAGAAACCAAATACAGTAGTAGTATAGGTTTACAAAACAAGATGATAGGAATTTGACAATGGTTGTAATATTGTATATTGTTACCTTCAAGAAGGTGGCTTAGATTTCCAGTGTTAATTTTGATGGTATTGCTGTCCTTATTTAGACAGTCATCGAGTTTGACAAAGACTAGGAGCTCACCAGGCCAAAATACTATGAAATTATTATAGCTCTGTGTATTCACTTATTCATAATCCTTTCATAATTACTGTACAGATGTACTAGCTATTAGACAAAAAGCCTAAGTGGAGAAAAACAGTAGTTTTTTTGTGTGTGGTGGTACCAGGCATTGAACCCAGCATCTCCTGTATATTAGGCCAGTGCTCTATCACTGAGCTATAACCCTAGCCCAGAAAAGGAATAATCTTGATACAAGAAGGACAGTTCAAGAAAGGAAATGTATAGACCTGTCTCACTCAGAAGCATAATTGCAAATATCCTAACCAAGATACTCGTGAATTTATAATGAGAGAAAGAAGGCTTATACAAAAGATTACGTATCTTATAATCACACTTACAGAAAATTTTGAACAGCCAAAACTAATCTACAGCGAAAACAAGAACAGTAGTGGGGGTTGGGACAGGAACGATTACAATGGGACACGAGTTCATTTTAGGGATGATGGAAATGTACTGTAGGAATTTGGGTCTCACAGGAATATGACTTTGGACTTGACCACTGAAGAATGCTGAAGCAAGAATAATTCAAGGGATAATGTGGAAAATGTGCTCAAGGAGAATGAGATTCTGCATATGATGTTTTTACTAAACAGAGTCTGTGCAATATACAGCGTTAGGGGCTAGGGATAAAAATATACCGAGATAGAGTTCTTCCCTTCAAAAAGTGATTGATTGATTGTAGTAGCAGAAATTGAATGAGAGGTACTCAAGCACTTAGCTACATCCTTAACCCTTCTTTTTTTTTTTTAATTTAGGGTCTTGCTATGTTGTTCAGGTTAAATTCAAATGAATTTGTGGTCCTTCAGTCTCAGTAGCTGGAATTTTGGACATGAGCCACCAACAACTGGCTGAAAAAAATGACTCTTAAACTGGAAGTTCTCAGTACATGCTGTCAGAAGGTAAATGAATAAATAAATGAATGCATAGAACCCGATCAACTATAACTACAGAATAAATACAGTAATTAAAATCAGTTTAAAAATAGACTTGGGCTTCTAAAATATTAAATAAAAAGGATACATTGAGTATAGAATATGTATCAGCAATTTGGCAGAATGTTCCTTCTCACTTTCAGAAATTTTACAGACATCAGCTATCATTACAGCATTATGTGTAATTGTTTAGCAGTGCTCAAAGGTTACATTTCTTAAGTTTGTATTAAGATTGAGAAATAATAAGGGGAAATTAAGAAAGAGTGCCTGAAAGTTAGGAAAAGAGAGGCTAGGATTATAAAAAGAGAAGTCAGGGCAGGCTTTGTAGAGATGACATTTGAACAAACATTTGAAATGGTGAGAGAATTCCACGAACCTAAGAATGGGGCCTTCAAGCAGAAGAGCAAGGTCTAAGGCTTCAGTTGAGAGGCTACCTGGAGTGTTCAGAAATGACCAGGGAGGCCGGTGGACTAAAACCAAGGAAGGCTTCCTGAGGGAGAAGATATTTCAAGTTGATTTTGAAGAATCTGTGTTTCAGTTAGTTAAAAGGGCCAGCAATTCCAGGAAGTGAAAGCTGTCTGTCTGTTGGTCTTCTGTCTACTTACTCTGCTAGGACAGATACAACCGCCCTACCTACCAGGTCATGGGGCCCTTTAATTACATATTGAGCCATTCTTTCTCCCCCAGTCTCATGCCCCCAGTTCATCTCATCCTACCCAAGCCCATCTCCCCTACCGTATCCATAAAAAACCCAGCTCAATAAACTGTATTCAGACTCTATTGCATTTACTCTTGGGGGTCCTCTCTGGAAAATTCAGGAGGTGCGGCCTAGAATCCCAACTTCAGACTGTGTTCTTTACTGAATTGTCATCTTCACCTAACAGGTACATTGCTTACCAGAACAAAATCAAAGGATAAAGAAATTAATAGCTGTTGAATAGGCAACTAAAAATAGCACATTCTACAGACAAATATTTCTATAGCCAGTGTGGTTTCCACATTATAACAAGTCCTTAGAAAGAATGACTGATACTTTTATTTATGAGGACAACCATGAATATGGTTTACAAATTCTACCATCTACCACTCTTTGTTTATTTTCTAATTTTTATTATTATATGTTCCCAATATATAATGATTATATTTCTCATAGGAAGTTGTTAGGTGTCTAATTCTTTTTTTCATCCCTCTTCCCTTCTGGCCCTCCTCGTCCCTCCATCTCTTGGTCCCTTTATCTACCATTTTAAAATTTTTCACTTTTTTATAAATATTTTGAGATGAGTTGCATTTTAAATTTTGCCCACAAATAGATGTTTTAACCTTTTATATCACCTCACTTTTTATAGTTCAAATTTTCATTGTATGCCACTGCACTATACTTGATGTATGATTAAATTTATATTTTTAAAGTATTCTTTATCTTGAATTATTGCATATATTTGATTATTTGCTTATTCCTTTGATTTCCACACCAGAGTGGTATAATTTTTGTTGTTGAGGTCTTTCACTTCCTTGATTAGGTTGATTCATAAGCATTCAAATTTTTCTTGAAGCTATTGTGAATGGCATTTTTTCCTAATTTCTTTCTCAGTGAGTTCCCCCTTGGTGTACAGAAATGCCACTGATTGTTGTGTGTTGATTTCATACCCTGCTACACTACTAAATTTGATTATTAATTCTAGGAGTCTTTTCATGAAATTTTTCTTGGTGCTATTATGGGATGGTATTAGATTTTGTATATATGCTATATTTTCTTTATCCATTCATCCTAGGTGATGGACACTTAAGTTGACTCTATATCTTGGCCATTGTAAATAGTGATACAATAAACAAGAACGTGTATGCCTCTTCAACATACTTATTTCTTTTTCTTTAGTTATATACCCAGAAGTGAGATTTCTGAAGCATATGGTAATTTTATTTTTACTTTTTTGAAGAATCACCAAATTGGTTTCCAAAATGAATGTACTAATTTACTTTTCCACCAACAGAAGATACCACTTATTTTTAAAAGCCATATCATTTTAATAATGATATTGTAGGAGAAAACCATCACATATTCCTTTTAGCTATGCACACTAATATATCTTATTTTGATCTCAGAAACCATCAGTTATGTAGAAAAATATATTTTTAGACTAGATAACATATGGTATTCATAAAGTTATTTTAGTTCTTCTTGTCCAAACTGCCTCATTCTTATACAAGTAAATGCACATGGGCTTACAAATGAAAAGATATAATATTTTATACCAGTGCCCTTTTACAATCCATAGTACCACACCTTGAAAAAAAAGTATAGTTCAAGAAATAGAGTTCCACTGAGCCGTAGAAGAATAGTCACCTCATGTGGACACATCCTGGCTTTCCTGGAGACTCTGGTGACCTGAGCTAGACCTAAGCGGTTTGTTGAGCAACTGTGTTTGGATATGCTAAGTTTCTAGAACCTCCAGAAGCACAAGGAAAAAAGTGCCTTCCCCAGGCAACAGGTGCCTTTAGCTGCCTACCAACCTGAGGACAGGAAGTGGGACTACAGGGCAGACCGCGTGTGTGTCAGTAGAAGGAGCTTGGGGGAAGGTGTAGTGAGCAACTGTTTACTCTTCTCAGCTCCTTCTAAAGCTTCTCAAAGCATTTCCCAAGGGTGCTGGTGCAACTAGAAGGACCCAGCAAGAATGGGAATGGAGCTGTACTACTAATAGGGTTCTCTTCCATGCAGGTGTAGTTCTGATCCAGATCAGACGGCTCCAGGAGTTCCTGAGGACAGTTCCTTCCTGGGACACAACAGCCCTTGCCATCAGTGTCCACCTGCATGTGATGGTCTTCCCTACTTCCTGCACAGCACACCGCAAGGTGTCACTACAGATTCTTTTCTCAGGTATGATGGAATCTACTTGGACTTGAGACTGATTTGCTTGAAAAAATCATTTTGAGGGCTGGGGATTTAGCTCAGTGGCTTAAGCGCCTGCCTGGCAAGCATGAGGTCATGAGTTCGATCCCCGGTACCTCCCCCCAAAAAAATCATTTTGAAAAACATAAGCAGGAATAGAGATCTTTCTAGGCCATACCAGGAGGAGAGGACTTAGATTTAAGTCCATGGGAGACAACACAGCAAAAAATCATACCACTTCAGAAAAAAGATCTCTGACTCTTGCATTTACATTTCGTGTGTGTGTGTGTGTGTGTGTGTGTATACGTGTGTGTTCCAACAGCCACAACCACACCCATCAGCCAAGATTGGCCAGAGACTAAAGAAAGAGAAAGGACAGAAAAGAAATATTCACCTCAGGAGGATTCCACACTGGCTAAAAGAGTGAAACTAAAGGGCCACATTCTCCAAGGGTTATCTGCCCCTTGAGCTCATTGGCCACCCTTCCCACATCCTTAGAGGTAGGAATCTGGTCTCCTATGCCCTTATTCAATGAAGATTCTCAGAGTGTAACTAGAGAGCACCTGAGAGGTCTCTATTTATCATGGCTATACACGATCCTAAATCTGTCATCATCATATTGCCGAGATCCACGGAGTAGGATCAAGTGAAGCTTCCTTGCTCTCTCCATATGGAATTAGGCCTCAGGAACTGTGGACTTCCAGGGTCAGTTAGTGATGTGAATGTGATTAATGATGACATGATAGTGCCAAACAATAACCCTGAACTTTTCTTCTGCAGGAAACTTCAGGAGAAGAGTTACTGGCTCCTCCAGAATCCTATTCACTACTAATGAGGCTTATTTGCTTTGTGAAACGGCATTCCTCATAGACCAGAAGGAAAAAATCATAAAACTGTTGTTGACAATTGCCTTGCCCCTTGATCTCGGTCAGTCATACATCTCCCATGTTGGAGTTTTCAGAGTGCTGGACATAGGCGCCAGGTGTGTTAGTGCACACTTGTAATCCCAGCATTCTGGTAGGGGGAGGCAGGAGGATAACAAATTCAAATCCAGCCTGGACAATTTAGTGACTTAAAGAAAACCAGTCTCAACAGAAAAACAAAAGTCAGAAAAGGCTGGGGATTTAGCTCAGGGCAAAAGTCCTGTGTTCATTCTTCAGTCCAAAAAGAAAAATAAAAAGATAAATATAAGCAGGTATTAGCAATGATGCTGGGACTACTAGTATTGTATGCAGTGCTTAAAAGTTTCCTCCCGCTAGGATCTTTAGGGTTTGCTATACATTTTCTTTCTGCTGGAATCACTCTTCCCCTTCCCGGGGTGTGAGTTCCTTAATGGAAATCCCAGGGAAGACAGATCCCAGTCCTGGCCCACCTGACCCCTCTTTTTCCATAGCCCTAGATTTTAAAACCAATTTGGAGTTGGGGATGTGGCTCATTGGTAGAGTTCTCATCTTGCATGCTTGATCCCCAGAACCACAACAAATAAATGTAAAAACCTTATGATTTCTTATTTCATGATTGCTTCTCTCCATAATTGGGGTTTTAATACCTTTGAAACTGAGGTGTCTCAACCATATAGGGTTGTGGTGTTGAACCTATGGCACGCATGCTAAAGTGGGCAGGCAGACCTCTTCTTGTGAGCCAAGTTTCCCCAGCAGCTGCATATTAGATAACAGCACACACAGGGTCCGTGTGCCTCTTGAAAGGCACCAGGTGATGACATCATGATCTGTGACTCGTTAAACAGGACTTGTCAGAGCTTTGGTGTGGTTGGTCAGTATTCAAGTTTTAATACACTTTTGGCACTTTGCAATATATCAGTGGGTTTTAGGTTGTAGCTTGGACACTCAGTCTCTAAAAGGTTCACCATCACTGATATAGTGTAAAGGAACCCCAGGTGGCAGACAGGACACCTGTTTCTTAGGCCTGGTCCTACTCTATTATATAGAGATGTGCACCTCAGAGAAATCTGTTGATTTCTCCAGGTTCTTCTTTTTTCTTTATAAAATAAAGGAGCAAAATTGCAAAGACTTTCATATTTCTTTCAACATTAGCATTCACAGTGTCATTATTCTACCTTTTCTCTGAAAATAAGACTGACCTAACTGCAACCAGCCCTAGCTGGTCATTACCATGTGATGGCCAGTGTTATGCAAATTATACATCACTATTCTCTGCTCGGCAGATACTCTGTAATGGCACGTAAGGTGTTAGGGCTGGCATTTTGTCTCCCCCTAACCTCTGGTTAGGTCTTATTTTCTGAAACAATGGAATATATCTTATATGTTTTCATTTTCTCTTTTTCCTCTTCTAATCCTTTTCTCGCATGCCCTAGAATCTCTCAACCTTTTCTTTCTGTTTGTTCCTCTCTTTCTAGCATGGGGCCCAAAGTTCTGGGAAGTCTTTCTGGGGAGTGCCCATGTGGAATCACCACCCAGTTCAAGCCACAAGAGAGAAGTGCACTCCCTTTCTCACAACTGGAAAAACAAGAAGAGAAGAATCTAAGGCAAAGTTCACGAATGTCACAACCCATTGGATTTGCTGTTAAGATTTCAAGAAGTTGAGAGTGAAGTGGAAGACAGCAGTGGGTCCTGTTCTTCTGCAGTGAGACAGCTAATGGCTGAATCTCTATTAGTACCTCATGCTGAGTACATTTGCTAATCACCTGTTGTTATTTTTTTTCTCATTCTCTCAGGCAGTTGTCTCAGCTTCTGTCTTTGAAGTCATAAATAGTTTAAAATATTATGTGCATAACAAATGATCCTAATACAATTGGTTAACTTTAAAAAAAAAACAATTTAGATCCTGCTATTTATGACACAAAGTACACCTGAATGATTTACAAAGAATAAAGAACAAAACTACCACACTACTGATATTCACATAAGTGATAGGAATTAAGTGAATTACTCCACTATAGTTTTCCCAACAATGCACTTTTTGAAGAATTCAGTACATAAATCTCAGCAGCAAAATTCTGCAGCACTGTTGGCACAAATGACCTTGTGCTATCTGACTTTGACCTCACACTGTCTAATATCTGCCTGACTTCTGACCATTTGAGTATGTAACTCATGTTTGTCCCAATGCTTCTTTGTACCTGTCAGCAGAGTTTGCCACAGAAAGCTGAATTCATGAACTGTCACAGATACTATTTAACAAAAACCAGTCAAGTCTAACTTGTGATGGGAATGGGGAGATGGACTATAAGAATAAACAGCCAAGGGCAGGGATACAGCCAGGACTCAGAAAACACTGCACCTAGAAAATGAAAACTAAGGAGAAAACAAGTAGGATTCTGCCTTTTGACTGTGTTCTCTGTGTCATCCATTCTTTTTCTGGATCAACTCTGTCTATCTCCCAACCAGTACACCACGGGCTTTAATACACAGCTGTTACAAGGCCAGCCTTATCCAAAGGCTGGTTTTTTTCCTCCTCTTCTCTCTTCTCTCCTCTCCTCTCCTCTCCTCTCTTATTCTCTCCTCTTTTCTTCTTCTCCTCTCCCTCTGCCCTTCCTCTTCCCCTGCTCCTCTTCCTCTTAATTCTCTCCCTCGCCACTCACTTTTCCCAGCACAAATTCATGCACAAGAGACTCTGGTTAGGGCAACAAAGTTACATTGTGTATATTTGGCCACTTCATTTCTATTTCCCACATTGTGAGAAATTAGAGGTATTAAGGGTATGCAGAGTGAGCAGTCACTTAACAACTAAAGCAAGAGAATCAGTCTAAGGTAAGACTTTTGTTTTTTAAGAAATTTTCAATTGAAGTAGAAATAATGATACATGAATTCCCAAGACACCTACCACCCAAGTAATAATAATCACTACTTGTGCTACTGTAATTCACCTGCATTTTTCTTTATTCTTGTTCAGATTTTCAAAGCAAATCCTAAATATCATGTCACCATGACTTTACATATGAGTACATGCTTGTATTGAAATGTGTGCACAAGTATACATACATATTTTTCTTATGTACCCATTATCACATACTAAAGTATAAAGTTAATTCATTGGTATTATAAAATATCTAGCTCATATTCAAAATTTTTCCATAGCTGGTACTGGGAATTGAATCCATGGCCTTCACACTGAGCTACCACCCTAGTCCTTTAACTTCTTTCTTCTTCTTCTTCT
>PVJX010011185.1:0-31305 GCA_004027295.1 Dolichotis patagonum | reverse complement strand
TATAGTTGGTTTTGTTTTAATAAGGATAAATATCCTTATGCTGATTTGATTATTAAACTTCATAATTATTTTCTGAGAGAAGTCAGTCCACCTTCTTTCTGTCTTCTCCTTCGTTTCTGGAGACTTAGCAGAGGACCCTGATATACAGAATCTGTCATTCTTCTTGTTATAGATGAGCCATTGGAATAAAGTTCAATATAGTAACTTCTATACTTTTTGCAGATTTAAATGAGGATATGATGGAGGATATTAAGAAATAAAGGAAGGAAGTCACAGATTTGGCCTAGTAGCTCACTGCACTGACCAGAACACTATATTGTAAGTGTGGGCAGGAAATGGTATCTGATCTCACAGGATGGAGCTTCTAAAAAACCCTAATGTGTAAAATGTAGTGTGTATTTATGAGTATTGAGAAACTGAAACTAAATCTGAGTTTGTCAACAGTAGAATCAACATTGGGTAGATATTAGGAGCTGGAAAGGATTCATAGATGACTTTGAAAGGAAAGGAGGGACTTTACATAACCATCAGAAGTCTGCAAAGTGACTAGAGTCCTAACCTCTAGCTTATCTTCCCTGAGAAGATAATGGAAACTGAGGGAAGCAGTGGGAGAGGTGATGGGGGTGATTTCCAGTGTTTAGATTCTGTTGTAAAATCTCTAGATGCTAGTGTTGGGGCACAAATATAGTATAAAGGCACACTTATAGACTAACAAACTTATAAACACGTTATAACAATTAAAATCAAATGGTAGCCTATGTCTACACTCTTGCTGTTTGTCCCATAGCTATCCTGATAACTTCAGTCAGCCTTGACTGTCTGAGTCCAGGTGCATTGCTTCTGATAATGCTCTGGGCCGATTTCTATTCTCAACTTATTTTTCACTTAATTAAGAAAACACATTGTTTCTAATTGGCTTCAAGGACTTTGGTAACCCAGCCAAAGATACTTTGTAATTCTGCTTGCTCTGTTTGAACCTCCACCCCTTGTCCCCTGGATGTTCCTATGTTATAATAAACAATTTCTTTTCAGCGAATGTATGTAAAGTCAGTTCACTTGACAATATATGACTTAATTCAACCCATGTAACCAATCATGTAATGCCTTGTACTTCCTGCTTGCAAACTGTATTTAAACTGAAACCAAAACTTCCTGAGTGCTGATAATTTGGAACTGAGATTCCCATCAGCTCGCTAGTGTAATAAACAAGTTGTCTTCTAACTCCTTGGTGCAGTCTTCCATTTGGTTTGATATTAGCCTTTCTGTAACAGTAGAACTGAAGTCTTTCATTTATGCATTTATTATGTTCATTACACAAAAATCTAATAATACAAAGGTATATAGAAGAAAGCAGAAACTCTAAAATTTCACAATTCAAAATTTATCATTATTTTGATAAAACTCTTTCTGGATTTACTCCTGTGTTTCTATACTCATAAGCACACACACACATGTATAAATAGAACCATAAGAATTGCTGATATATAGTCTTTTTAAGCTCGAAATAAATCATGGTCATCTTTCTGAATTCATGATGGTATATATTCATAATCTTTACATGATTGCATAGTATTCTATTGATTGACTATAACAACTTATATAAAACTATATTGTATCTTTTTCTCAATAATATAAAAACAAGAGTTTTTATACATATATGAAAATTCGCCCATACCTTCTTTATATTAAAATCAGATTTTTAAAAATTTTATTTTAGAGAGAATAAAACCAAGCAAAATAAAACAGAATAAAGCCAATCAAAATAAGACAATGTAAGTGACTCAGGATTTCAAAGCAAGATAATAGGAAACCAACCATGGTTACCACAATGCCTCTTGTCTTCCAAATAGCTTCCCGTACTTCAGACATAGTAAAGCCAAACAAAATAGAACCAATAAAAGCAAAACAATGAATGCATTACAGGACTTCAAAACAAGATAATAGTAAATTCAAAATGTCTACCATAATATATCTTATCTTCAAAATAGCTGCCCATGCCATTGGATATAACAATCTCAAACAAGATAAGACAAGCAAAACAATGAGAATGATACAGGACTTAAAAACAAGAGAATAGGGAATTAACAATGGCCACTACCTTCAGAAGGAGATCTCCCATGTATGCTACATTGCATATTGTTATCCTCTGAATAGAGAAGACTACTGGCTTTAGGCCTGCAAAGTCAGTGAAACGCTAAATACTACAAGCATTAAATTGTATTTTACCTCATTAGCTATCATCATAACCTGTGTTTCTCCAGATCATCTGGTCACTTGTGTGTGTGTGTGGAGGGGAACACGTTGGCTCTTCTTGTCTCCTTGCCTGCACACTGGAAGGGGCTGGCATCTTGCTCTTCCCCAGTGAGCCTGCACATGGCACCAACTCACAGGAGGTCTTAGCTTCTTGTCGACTTCTTGTTCTCCTCCCCCACAGTCCACAAATGGCACAGACTTACAAGGGAGGGCTGGTGCCTGGCTTTCTCCCAGTCAGTGCATGGCACCAATTCACAGGAGATCTTAACTTCTTGTTGATTTCTTGTTCTCCTCTCCCACAGTCCACAAATAGCACAGACTTACAGGAGAGGGCTGGTATCTGGCTGACCTCTGGTCAGTCTGCGCATGGCACAAACTCACAGAATGTCTTTGCTGCTTGTTGATCTCTTGTTCTCCTCCTTTGTACTCCATGAATGGTGCCAACTCACAAGAGAGGGCTGGCATCTGGCTCTCCACCAGTCAGACCACACATGGCACCAACTCACCATCACAGATATTTTTGGTCAGAGGTCTGTACATTCTAGTTTTACATTCATTTGCAAAAGTATACTTTTTTCCAAGTACTGTACCAGTTTACTGGCCACATAATTTTTATTGTTTGGGGATTCCCATCTTGTGTTATGTTATGAGTAAATATAGGTTACATAAATAATATTATACATATACACATATTCAATCTTATTTCCTCCAAGTAATTTTTTAAAGTTTGTTTAAGTGAAAACAAAAACTCTAGTGTGAGCATCAGAACAGAGGGTTTTCCCTGAGATGCTGATCATCTACATCTGTAGGCTCCGAGACACATGTACAGCACCTAAGTTGGTTGTGGTCACTATAGCAGCAGAGGATGGAACTCCACTGCAAATTTGATTTGAATGTCAAGATTAATGATACCACACTCACAAACCAAGAGCATGTGAAAGGGATTATTTTTCACTAAGTGAGACTCTCCAGGTAAAGTAGGACAGTTCTCCTAAAGTGGACTAAAAAGGGCTTCAGAGAACAACAAAAGGAGACTGGCCAGGGAATCCGGTAGTAAGTCAGAGAACGGTTGATGTGAGTGTTCCTGTGTTCAGACAGAGGCTTGTGTGTTTTGAATTTCTTGCCAGTAACCAAGAGGGGATGGATACTTAGGCTTTCTTTTCAGCTCAATCAACTCCACCAATTGGACAGAAAGGAGAAAGTGAGGAGAGAGCCTGAAGTTTTCAGCAGTTATACACCAAAATAACAGTGTTTGATTCTTACCATGTACTTACAAGTCCAAAACTTTGTCAGAGAGTTTAGCACAGTGAAAACCAAGGCTATCGGCTGGACTTTCAGGTATAACTGAAAATTTTAGGACAACAATTGAAAGATAGGTGGTAAGCTCTGTAGAGCTCTCATTCTTGAATGAAGATACAGATTTCTGGAGATTGTCACATCCAGAGTAGTCCTCAGCTGAGGTCCGATCAATACCAACTGAACGCTTAAGGACCAAAAAGACTCACCAAGAAAACATCAAGATGCAAATATATAAATTCAGTCTATTTGATTTATATTATAGTCTACATAGTTTTAATATTGAAAATAGAATATATAAATGTATAATTTAAAATACTAAAGCTAATGACATGAAATACGACTAAGGTAAAAAAAATTATATTTTCCATTAGTCTAACAAGATTAACACACAATATGCTATTTCTATTATGAGTACTTTGTAAAAGATGTTTTAAGAAGGGTTTTTTTTTTAAAAAAAGGATTACTGCAAAGCCAACATTAAAAAATTAATAATATTTTGTTATACCAATAAGGGACTAGCTAAGAAAAAGTCATGAAAATAATTTCACTCACAATGCCTTCAAAATATCTGGGGACAAATTTAACCAAAGAGGTAAAAAACTTCTAGAGTAAAAATTTCAGAACTCTGAAGAAAGAAATTTAGGAAGACAGGAGAGAAAGATCTCTCATGCTCATGGACTGGCAGAATCAATATTGTTAAAATAGTCCTATTACCAAAAGCAATCTACAGACTCTTACTTGAGATAACAATTCAGGCTCTTCCATTCTCAATATGACTTTAATTTTTGAGACCAAAGGATTTGTTCCAACTTTCACTATTTAATGGCCTTTGGGAAGCAGAAAGAGACAGAGAAGCACCCTACCTACCAGGTACCCCAGCATGGTACACATTGTTCCATCCTTAGCCCATCAGCCAGTCCTTAGTCATAAGACTTCGCTTTTGAGACAGAAACTGAGAAATCCGGTAAAATTCTATTACTAATGAAAGAAGAGAAAAATGAATATTAAGGGACAAAACCAGTTCTCTGCTGCTCGTGTTGGCACAGCACAAAGATAGAAAGCATCTTGAGTCCACAACAGCATTGGAAAAGTCCATTCTTCCTTTCACTGCCCTCTTCCAAGCTTACATAAGAAAAAGAAATCTTAATTAAGTTTGTGCAATTATTCTGTTTTTTATAATATTACTATTTATTTGGTTGTTAAATTGTAATAAAATATTCATAGCATAAAATTTACCACCTTATCCTCTTTCAAATGCACAGCTGAGTAGTGAGTACGTTCATATTGTTGTTCAACTGTCGCTGACATCCATCCACAGCCTCCGCATCGGCAATACTAAAACAACTCTCCATTCTTCTTCTCCTCCAGCTTCTGGAAAGCCACCATTTTCCACATCTACAAACTTGCCCACTCTAGGTACCTCATATAAGTAGAATCATGTACTGCTTTTCCTTTCGTGACAGGCTTATTCCATTTAGGATAATGTCTTCAAAGTTGATTTGTGCTGCGGCATATGTCAGAATTCTCTCTTATTGAGGTGGATAACATTCCACTGTATATAAAGACCACAACTTGTGCATCAATGGACACTTGTGTTGACTCTTGGATACTGTGAATACTGGTGCTGTGAATATTAGTGTATAAACACTGCTCCTGCTTTAAATCCTTTGGAGTTTATAACCGGAAGTGGACTGTTGAATTACGTTTTTCACATCAGCTACATGTTTCACATCCTTACCAACAATGCACAGGGGTTCTGTCACCAGAATCTGGGGTGCTGCAGTCTCCTTTTAGAGGTGATAGGTCTTTTCTGTCCCAAACAAAGAATTGAATGAAACAAGGATACACTGTAGCAAAGTTTCACATTTATTCGAGGTAGGAAACATAAAAAGAGTAGGGGGAAAATGAGCTCTGCAGGGCAAGTTTGGGGCAGAGTGGGGTGAGGGTGACCCTACAGTGGTATATGCACTGGTATAGTGGGTTTACCTTGAGGAGACACTATAGCAAGTTCTTAATGGCAACCCTCTCCTTGTCACGTGTCTCGCACTTACATCTCATTCAGGCCATCCTATCAAAAACTTGCTTGAGATCATTTGAGAAGTCCACATGCAGGGCTCTGAGAGCTGTTGTGCACTTAAGTCCTCAGACCTTGTCAGCCTCCTTTCCCAGCCAGTCTTAGACATGTCCTAACTTTCCATCACAGTTCTAATTGCTCAGAGCACGTGTTATTTCTCTCCTCCCTGTGGTTATCCCAATGGATTTCAGGTACTTAATAAGTCTGTTTTAAGTGGATTTGTACATTATTGCATGCAGCCAGATTCAGTTTCTGAGTCACAAGCTATATACAAGGCTACATAGAAATTATAAGATGTAATCTTCAAAATCCCAAGTCAGTACCTCTACCTATTTGCTCCATTTTACAAAGAAATGAGATTCAGTGACTTGGTTAAAGTCTCATGGATAAAGGAGGAGCTAGAGAATTAAAATTACATTTGAGTAATTTTCAGAGGTTCGGTTTTTTTTTTTATTTTATGGAAACGTAAAACAAAATTTCATAACAAAATAATAGGAGAATAAAATAGTTACTATATCATGTACTGCTATCTTCAAAATAGTTACTCAGAGTATATGGGCATAAAAAATTCCCCAGAAGATATTAGCACAAACCTTTCAATTAACTAAGAGAAAATAATAGTATAACTAAATTGTGTTTTGTTTTTTGGATTTTTTCCCTTTTTCTTTTTTTCCTTTCCCCCTTCCCTCACTCTAGTTCCTCTTTCTTTTTCAATAGTTTCTTCCAATTTTATAATATCTATTGTACATTTGTATAGTTATTTACTCTTTCAGTTTCTCACACCAGGGAGACAATGCAATGTTTACATATGAAACTGATTTATTTCACTTAAGAGTATGGTCTCAAGTTGCATCCATTTGCCTATAAATGTCTCAAATTTATCCTTCTTTATGATTGAGTAGTATTCCATTATAGAAAAATACCACATCTTTTTTTATTTATTCCTCAATTAATAATGGGCATTTGGGCTGTTTCCAAGATTTAGCTATTAAAAGTTGTGCTGCTATAAACATAGTTGCACATATATCACTATGGCATCATCTTTTTAATTCTTCTGGGAAGATATCCTGAAGGGCAATACCTGGGTCGAATGGGACCTTTAATCCTAGTTTTTTGAGGAATCTCCATACTGATGTCCACAGTGGTTGCACCAGTCTTTACTCCCACCAACAGTGGGGAGGTGTTCCTTTTTCCCCACATCCCCATCAGCATTTGCTACTGGTTGACTTCTTGATGGTAGGCATTGTTCCTGGAGTGAGATGGAATGTCACTGTTACAATTTGCATCTGTCAAATGATCAATGATGTTGAACATTTTCTCATATATTTATTTGTAAAGGATCGATTTTAATCAATTCTAATGACTGACCTGATTTCTGTCTGGAGTACTTACTGATTATTTAATACACAAAGTAATGATAGTCAGTCCTTCCATATATACCTAGGTTTTGTGTCCAAGAATCCAAACCACCATCCAAGAAAAAAGATTTGAAGGAAAATTGCTTCTGTCTTGATTATATGCAGTTTTTCTTGGCATTATATAACATAACTGCAACTTACATGGCATTTACATTGTATTAGCTATTATACATAGTGTAGCGGTCACATAAGGTATATGGAAGGATGTGGTTAGATTGTATGCAAAAATTTTGTCATTTTGTGTAAGAGACTTGAACTTCTGTAGATTTTGAGGTATTTGTCCCCACAGAAACTGAGAGATGACTTTATTTAGTTCACTATTCTGTTTCTTGCTGCAATGAAAAAATTGTTATGATTCAGATCTAAAACGTGTCCTCAAAGTCTTGTATGTCTGAGGCAGGACCTGGTCAGCGGAGGTAAATCACTGAAACACTGTATTTCCCCCTGGATCCTTCTCTGTCTCTGCCTCTTGGGTTGAAACAGCTTCCCTTCTCCATGCCTCTCTGCAATGCTGTTTCTGCTGTGGGGCCAACAAACTACAGACTAACTCCTCTAAAGTGTGAGTCAGAATTATGTCTTATGCTTAAATTATGTCTGTCAGATATCTTATTCCAGCATTGGGAAAGTGACTAATTCAGAGTTGGTGACTAGAGCCATGAAGGATGGGGCAGAAGTGATTTGTGGTCTTAGTGCTTCCTCTAACTAGGCTGCACGTCTTTTCTTCCTCTGCAAATGAGGGGGTTGATTAAAAGGTTTCTGTGTTCCCTCCAGTTTAATATCACTTTTGGTTGGAAGCTAAGGAGGCTGGCAGTGCTAATGCTACCAAAGCTAAAACGCAAGAATTTGACAGAGATTAATGACTGGGGGGTTGGAGTGGGGAGGAAGTGAAAGTTGAAAGCACATAACTCAGTGGATAAAGCAATGCCTGGTAAAAGGGATAAAGCCAAGCTCAGGGAAATAATCTACATATGTGAAAGTAATAGGGATCACTTAGTAATAAGAGTACTTGAAATTTTAAAAAAAAAGCTCTCAATATCACACTTCGATTGGTTCCATATAGTCTAGAATAAAAGTCTGACTTTTAAAATCAGATTCCTATACACACTTAGTTTGACACGTAGTTCTAATAAATTTAGTTTGCATTTCATTAGTTCTACTAACTTGATGTTTTAACTGTTTGCATACTATTTAAAGTTAGGTACTTTAATTATTCTTCTACATGAATGAGTTTTAATTGATCACACACATCAAGATGGGAATGCACCTGTAATATCCTATGGCCCTGTGTGTACACATCTCTCGTACTAAGAGAACCCTGTTGCTTATCTTCTTTGAGCTATTATTCTCTCCAGTGTGAGCAACTCCTCCTATCATGTGCTAAAAGAGGTTTTAGTGCCCAATTTATCGACAGAGACATTATCTGGAGCATATGAGATAAAGTGCATAGGGTTTGGGTACTCTTATCAGTGGTGTGACTTTGTGTATATTAGTGAACTACTCCATAGCTTACTTCTCCTGCCCAATGGGAGTAATTAACAGGAATAATACTACATATTTACCAAGAAGGGAGGATTAAATGAAATAGCATTCATAGAGTACTTGGTACAAATGTGATTCTTATTAAACTGGTATTATTATTATTTTTTGCTAGTGTGAATTGCTTTCTTATTTTGTATATAATCTCAAAGAAGATGAGACTCACACAATCTTCAGAAGCAGTATCTTCTATGAAGTGCTTTTTAATCAGGACAAAACTTACAGATATGGACTCTGGTTAAAAAAAATATGTTCTGATTTATTGATTTGCCTCTAGACAAGTTCTGGATTATGGTAAATTGAGAGAATAGTGCCCTTCTTAGAAAAATAAAAACATTTTGCTGTAGTTTTCAACTACTTGTCTGGGTATGGATAGTTTTCATATATAGTAAACATCAAGAGTAATGACAAAATTTGTCATATTTCATTTGACAATGAAATTTATGCATGTGTAAGTTCAACCCAATTAAGTTTTTGTAGCAATAAGCAAACAGGTTTCAAATTAAAGAAATTTATTCAATTTTAGTTTCAAAAATCTTATCTAAAAATGTAACTTGTTGTGAAATAAAAATGAAAATATGTAGGGTTATCACAACTTTTTTTCCAGATGCAGTATATACTTTTATTTTTTCACCCTCTATTTTTATTTACTTGGCCCAAGTGTGCTCTGTAGGCGTCAAACAAGCAGGGTTAATAGTAGTACGAGTTTTGATAATAACCTCAGGAGTATCTAAGAGCATGGCCTGATACTCAGAGAGCTGACCTGCTCCTCATATTTGGGCTAGCAATGAAGAGCAATGGACATTAACTCTTTTCTTCTGTTCCCTGACAGATTTTCTTTTATTCAGCCCAATCAGTGAGCCACAGCACCCCAAGGTAGTTGGAGAGCACATGATCCCCAGTAGGTGGGGTCCATATCCCCCAGTTTGAAGAAGCTATAGAAGACAAAGACCTCTCTACTCCCTCAGCAGTGCATAAAGAATTCTTGAGATTTGTGTCTGGGGTGGGTGGGATGAGACAGGAGATTATGGCTTGGCAAACCTGGCTTGGGAAGTGGGCATGATCTGTTAGTTATAAGATCCTGGACACATGGACAGAACAGTCCCCAAAGCCCTGCACATGAACTTCTCACGAGAATTTGAACAGGTTTTCAATAGGATGGCCTAGACCTCATGTTAGCCTGAGGCATGGGATCTCAGCGCTGTGTCTCTGGAACCCCTATGTACAAGTTCTCTTGGGTAACCTCAAGATTTAGACAACATAAAATGGCACATTGATGCCATAAAGACTTTGCTATCATAATTTTCTACAATAGCCCACACTGTTTCCCAGATGCAGTGTGTACTTTTATCTTTTCTCTCTCCCTCTTTTTCTGTTTACTTGGTTCAAGTTTACTTTGCAGAGCCAGTGTCTCTACGAGTGTTCATTTTTGCTTTCTTGAATAAATTTTTGCCTCTGGTTTAAAAAAACCATTGCGTAGTGCATTGCCTCATTACCAGACACCAGTGTCCATTTGAGAACCAGCAGATTTATTTATTTATTTACTTATTTATTTTTGCTCACTGAAATCATACATTACTGCCTATTTTGAGAGTTTTCTCTAGAACTGTGGTAGTAAGAACTGCTAGACATACGCCTTTGGTTGGCAGATCAGAGCAGCCCACCTCCCTACCCCTAACGCTAGAGACCCAGGACAGCTGGCCCGGGTGTGCAGGCATAATCAGTGAGACCAGCAACATGGAAGGGTCTGAAGCAGCAGAGAAGAGCCAGAAAACTCAAGCAACAGAAGCCCAGTCCTAGCCCCACGTTCAGAGGCCAATATCAGCTCCATATCCAGCACATTTCTCAGATAAAACAGGGACACTATCACAGATCTGTAAACACCAGAGTTAATTTACTACGTTTATTCTTCCTTATTTGTCTGATTGGCTATCGCTTCCCTATCTGGTTGCATGTTGTTTTCTTTTGTATTTTGTGGTATTTTTGTTTTGGGCTTTTTTTTTCTTCCTTTCTTTCTCTAGTCTCCTTTTCTTTCTTTCTTTTCTTTTTTGTTTTCTTTATCATTCTTCCATCCTTTTAACTACTTAGGTTTCTTACTTTTCTTTTTCATTTTCATCTATTAATCCTCTTTCTCTCTTTTCTCAGGTACTTCTTCAATTTAAACTTTCAAATAAGTAAACATTATCTCTTCCCTTTCTGATTGCTCCTTTGAGTTCTATTTCGTTCTTTCTCTCTTGTGTCCTCTAGTTTCCCAGAACTCAGGTGATCATCCTTTGACCTCCAGCCTTGACTCTATTATATCACTCTATCCTGTCCCCTACACATCTTAACTTCTCACACCCCCACAAAAGAGTAAAATCGCACCACTAAGGAGAAAATCACTGCTTACAAACACATAGTATATGTTTGATTTTGTTACATAACTTTAGAGTCTACTGTGGTTGGAGGTAGCAGGTTAATAATTACCATAGTTTGTCAGTAGTTAAGCAATACTGGAAAGTATTTTTATTACTAACTTATACTACTTTAGCCAGGATGTCATATATTTTGTAATCAGTTTTTCTCCCCTTTATGATAACATTGTGATTGTATGGGGTCATAATCATCACCACAGTCCAGTACCAAAGGACTGGGTGCTGAGCCAAATAGTAACTTTTTATCCTTTACAAATTGGTAAAGTAGGCTCTTGGGATAACTACAGAGAACCACTTACATCTAGAAGACATCCCTGAAGAACAGACATTGCCTACTGGAAACCTCAATACTAATGCTAATGCTATCTATCATAAGAAATTGGAAAGCATCAACACAGAGAACAAAATAAAAAAGAGATAATAGAAAATGACAAGATACAGAAACAAAGTGCAACCCCAGACCCTTAGCCCACCCAGGATAAGCCTGGAATTCAATGAAATAGATGAAATTGGAAGTCAAACATTAGAACTTCCTGAAATGATAGCAACAGAAGTAAAAAAAAAAAAGTGGAAAAAGCTATGGAAGAAATAATCTCTCACGTACAAAAAATGATGCTTAAATTAAAGATATTAGAGAAGACACAGATACAATAGATGAGGTAGGAAAAAATGAAATCTATGAAACAGATCCAAATAGAAATCCAACAGATTAAAACCTCCACTGAAAGTACATGCAATAGATCAAACAAAGGAGAGGCTAGCATTGCAGATCTTGAAGACAAAATTGCAGCCAGAGATCATGAAATGAAAGATATCTTAAAAATAGCAAGAGACCATAAAATATCAATCCAACAGGTACAAGATGGAGCAAAGAAGAATAACATAAGATTGGCTGGAGACAGTGCAAATGTTAAAAAAAAAAAAAAAACACCTTACAGAAATAATGGCAGAAAATTTCCCAAGCATGGATACAGAATTTAACATACAAATAGATGAAGAATATCGAACTCCAAACAGCCATGACCAAAATAGAACTACATACAAACATATAATAATCAAGATTCCAGAAATTCAGCACAAGAACAGAATACTAAAAACTGTTAAGAGAAAAGGAACAGGTCCCTTAAAAAGAAAAGCTAATAAAATCATGGCAGACTTCTCAGCACAAACCCTCAAGTCAAGAAGAATTTGGAGTAAATGTAATACATCGTATCAACAGAGACACAAAAAAATCACATGATCATCTCAATAGATTCAGCAAAATTTTTTAATAAAGTCCAGCATTCATTCTTATGATTAAAAAAAACCCTGCAGAAGATCAGAATAGATGGTCTTTACCTCAGTCTGATAAAAGCTATCTATGACCAACAGCCAACATCATACTAAATGGACAAAAACTAAAATCTTTCACTAGAAAATCAGAAACAAGACAAGGATGTCCACTATCTCTACTCCTATTCAATGTAGTTCTGGAAATATTAGCCAGAGCAATTAGACAACAGAGAGAAATAAAAGGAATAAGCATAGGAAAGAAAGAAGTTAAATTATCATTATTTGCAGATGATATGATACTCTACATAGAAGACCCCAAAAAAATCTACCAAAAGACTTCTAGATTTAATAACCAAATTTAGTAGCATATCTGGGTACAAAGTTAACACTCAAAAATCAATAGCATATACATGAACAAACTCACGGAGAGAGAAATTAGGGAAGTCACATCCTTCACAATAGCATTCCCCCAAAAATGAAATACTTAAGAATCAATCTAAGGAAGTAAAATATCAATATATTGAAAATTACAGCACTGTGAAAACGAGGATGTCAGGAGAGGATATCAGAAAATGGAAAGATATCCCTTGTTTGTCAATGGGAAGAACCAATATAGTGAAAATGGCCATATTCCCAAAATTTTTACATAGATTTAAAGTAATCCTAATCAAAATGCCATTAGCTTACCTCATAGAACTAGATAAAACATTCCTAAAATTCTTTTGGAAACAGAAGAGACCTAGAATAGCCAAAGCAATTCTGGGTAACAAATGCAAGGCAAGAGGCATCACAATACCTGACTTGATATTATACTACAAAGCTACTGTAATAAAATCAGCATGGTACTGGAAAAAAAAATAGACCTGAGAGTTAGTGGAACAGATTAGAAGATGCAGACACAACTACAGACACACTAATCAATCTTATCTTTGACAAGGAGGCCAAACATTTTCACTGGAAGAAAGATAGCCTCTTTAATAAATGATGCTGGAAAAATTGGCTGTCTACCTTCCTAAGACTAAAACCAAACCTATCACTATCACCATGAACTAAGCTAAAGTCAAAATGGATCTAAGATCTAAATATTAAAACAGAAACACTAAATCTACTGGAGGAAAAAGTAGGTAAAAATCTTGAAGACATAGGTGTAGGCAGAGACTTCATGAACAAAATCCAAACTGCGTGGGAAACACTTCAAAGAATCAACAACTGGATCTCATTAAAAAGCTTTTGCACATGAAAAGATATCATAAACAGAGTGAAAAGACAAACTACAAAATGAGAAAAGAATTTTAACTAACTGCTCCTCAGACAAAGTACTTATATGCAGAACATATAAAGAATTGAAAGATAATCGGATCCTCCCAAATTCAAAGGCATAACCGAAAACTGAGCATCTGCAATGAATACACACTTCTCAGATGAAGAAATACAAATAGCAAATAAATATATGAAAAAATGAACCACTTCATTGGTCATTTGAGAGATTCAAATTAAAACAACACTGAGACTCCATCTCACTCCAGAAAGAATGCCTACCATCAAGAAATCAACCAATAACAAATGCTGATGGGGCTTTGGGGAAAAAAGAACACTTCCCCACTGTTCGTGGGAGTATAGACTGATTCAACCACTGTGGAAATCAGTGTGGAGATTCCTCAGAAAATTAGGATTAGAGGTTTAATTTGACCCAGCTATTCCCCTTCTGGGTATTTTCCCAGAAGCATTAAAAACATTGTATCACAGTGATTTATGTGCACCCAGGTTTATAGCACCACAATTTGTAATCATTAAATCTTGGAAACAACCCAAATGCCCATCATCTAAGGAATGGATTAAAAAAGATGGTATTTTTAACAATGGAGTACTACTCAACTATAAAGAAGGATAAATGAGACATTTATAGGTAAATGGATTCAGTCTGAGGTCATACTCATAAGTAAAATGAACAAGACTTGCATGTGTAAACATCTTATTGTCTCCCTAGTGTAATAAATTGAAAGAGTAAATAAGATCCAAAATATACAATAGACACTGTGAAATGGGAAGAAACTGTTCAGAAAGAAAGAGAAACTGGGATGGGGGAAAGGAGAAAAGAAGGAAAAGAAAAGAAAAAAACATATAACATATATAATATATATAATAGTTATACTATCAATTTCTATTAGTTTATTGAAAAGAAAGATTTGTGCCTATATTGTTTAATCAGTTTTTCATGCCCATATGAGCAATTACTTTGAAGATAACAATAAGCAATGTATTAACCATTGTTACTCTCCTGCTATCTTGTTTTGAAATTTTGTATCATTGTTTTTACTGTTTTTTCTCTAAAAAAAAAAAAAAACTACTAGAAGTCCACATACACGTTTAAATTTGGTGAGGGTGCAGAAAGTAATAGTTTGTTGCAGTCAGGTAGTAACTAATGTACATTTCATATTTAGGGACATATGAATCTTTTATAGCATCAATCTGGCAGGTTAAAGTCGTATTGGTTGTGCTGAAAAACAAGAGGCATGCTTTAGATTCATTAGCATTTCATGAAAGCGGTCAATTCTACCCATTTGGTCAAACACACAGAGTAGATTTAAAAGAAAGCAGTTTAAGAGGGGTCTCAAAGATAGAAGAGACAACAATTTTCCTAATGTCGCCAGCTTGGTTTTATGCTGTTACATGGCCTGTTTCTCTGGTTCTTGCTCTATTCACCAGGCCCTGCTCAGCGGCTCCTAATGAATAGTATCTTGCCACAAGAACGCTACAGCACTGTAGGTGATACGGTAGCGCCATCTATAGGTGTCAAGTAAGAAGACAGGTTTAAACTTTTTCGATCTGATCTCGGGTATTTTGGAGGGTTCTATGCAGTAAGTAATTCAAACCCCAGATATGAAAAACTAAAATCTAGTGAAGGCTTGTTCTGTACTAGCCACCATAGTAAAATCTATATTTCTCTCCATTTCCATAATAACTCAATTGTGTTTCACGGTTGAAAAAATCGAAGTGCCTATGATGACACATGTGAAAATAAAAGTGTTCAGTCTAGCAGTATTAAAACCAGGCAGTCCAACTGTAAAACCTATGTTCTTAACCACCATGACTGACATTAGTACATCATCTACAAAGAAATACTGTAAACTGAGTTATTAATTCAGCTGAGGTCGGCTAAATGTTTGCAGGTCAGATTTTACATTATATTTTTAGAAGTATAATAAACACTGAAAATGTCAGAGATGTGTTTTGAGAAAACCTCTGGATTCTTCTCATTAAGATTTAATAGTTACATTCTATCCCTAGGTCCACATCCTCAACTAGGAGAGGTTAGTGTCTTTACCCACTACTTTCTGACCTGTAAGGGTAGGGTCTGTTGACACACTATGTTAAAAACTCAAGGCCAACTTTGGAATTACGTTGGCACGCATAGAGAGCTGGTTGAAAGAGAGAAACAAGAAAAGGATGGTTAGTATGAGAGGAATAAGACTTCTTTTGAGAAGTGCCTTTTGCTTAACCTTTATCACATTAAATAGGTTTTAAAAATATTGTTGCTTTTGTATATGGGAAGGAAATATAGAGATGGAAGAAAGGGAGAGAGAAAGGAGGGAAAAGGGAAGTGAAAAGTATTAAGATATAACATGTATATGCACGAACTCTCCACAATACTGCACACATTATGAATTGCAAACATGTACTAATAAAAAATAAAGCAAATATTGTTGTTATTCACTATTTGTATGCAAATTAGTAATTAAGCCAATTAGGGACATCGCGGAAAATAGTTACAAATGATTGTTTAACATAATCTGAGTTTATGTATCTCTTTTTTTGTTTCCATTATTCAAGATCAAGAACAAAACAGTGCTTTTGAATCTAAAGATACTTCTCAATATGCATTACTAATCATGTACTTTCTGAATTATCAAGGTCCCTGAATTTTTCTTGGCTTTTCTGATTATCTTGTCATTGTTTATTAACACTCCCAACAGAAGGTGGAGAATAAGAGCAGAGAGACTGAGAAGTCCACATTACTCAAATGTCACCATCTGTGAAAGTAGCTTTTCCAGGGATGAGTTGGTGCTAGGAGAGAAAAGGAAGAAAGAAAGTTTTTTTTTTTTCTGCTGCTGGAGCTCAAACCCAGAACCTCACACATGCTAAGCAAGCATACACCGCTGAATGTGTGTGTAAAATATGTCAAATAGAAGTGTTATAGAGAAGAATGAAAACATAGTAAGGCATGCAAGGGATGCCTGAGAAGAAGAGGATCACTAATTTATGGGAGTGTGATCAGAGCTGGCTGTGACAGCACAGGCCTTTAGTTTTAGCAGTCTGGGAAACTGAGGTAGAAGGGTTGCATATTCAAGCTCTGCCTGAGGAATTTAATAAGACTTTGTCTCAAAATATTAAAAACATTTTTAAAAGAGCCTTGGGGTATAGTTCAGTGGGAAGATGCAGGATTCAGTTTCCAGTACAAGGGCAGGGAGAGAAAACAAAAGAGTGTGGTCAGGGAGACATTTGAACAGAAACTGGAAATAAATGAAAACAAAGTCACGCAAATGTCTGAGGAAAGAGAGTTCTGGGTAGAAGGAGCAGCAACATTCCTTGTAGCGGAGAGCAGTTGCTTCATGGATTTGGGAAACAGGCAGGAAGCCAGTGCCCCAGGACTAGAGTACACGGGACAGTGGGAAGACATGGAATTAGTCAGCTGGAGGACTCCAAGCCGTGGGCAGCTTTGTGAAACAGTTTACGGATTTTTACTTTAACTCTGGATAAGCTGGAGGATTTAGAGGAAAAGCATAACCTGCTGTGACTTCTCTCATTAGATGTCCTGGCCAAAGTGGTGAGAGCAGTCTGTAGGGCGGCAAACATGGGGGCAAGGAGCCTAGGTGGGAGGCTGTTTCAGTCATCTAGGCCGGAGGTGACAGAGTCCTGAAGCAGGCTAGTAGCTGGGGAAGTGGTTGAAAAATAGTAGAAGCCTGAGATTTTTGAAAATGCAGGAAAGAAGAGTTGATGATAACAACAGGGCTTTTGGTGTGTACAACTGGAAGGGCAGTTTCTAACAACTATTCTGGAGAGGAAAAGTAAGTTGGGAAGGGAGTTTCATCTGTATTTATATCAGCTTTGAGACACTGGTAAAATGCTGATTTGAGTTTTCCCAGTCAAAATTTCCAGGACAAAGAGTTGTAGAACTGGCTGATAACGGTGACATAGACATGCAACTCTAAGAGCTCCTGGCTTCTCCACTATCAATGCTGAACTGCCTCTTCACCTTATTTAAGGGCCAATCTCAAACCAAAATTCACTATAGGCACCTACTGCTCAATTTAAACTCTCTTCTCCAACACCGTCCTCCTTGGAGTTACTTTCCTCTTTCACCCTACACTTTTTCTTTTTCCCCTTGATGAGTGATAGTATTCATGTTATCTTAACTGAAAAGTTTGGGATCACCCAGCATTTTTTCAGTTTCATCAGATCACATCCCATGTCATCCACTCTAAACTCTTTCCCATCTTAAATGATGACCTTATCTTTTGCTCTGTTGTAGTTAGGGGTTTCAAGGAGAACAGTTACATACAGGACATCTATCATTTATAGTATTATTTTCTGATGATAACCCAAGGAGTTAAATAAGAAGAAAGTGCAAAAAATCTATCCACACACTAAAGACCCAAGGAAATCCAGTCCAGGTCCTGGATCTCATAGCAATGTCCTGCATGAGTCCAGCTGAAGACCTAGAGCCCAAGACAATGCTCCCGATGAGCATTGTCCAACTGAAGGCATAGATAGAACCCATGACAATGACTCAGGCAAGTCTGTTTCATAGATATGCATTGGGAAGGCCCAGAGGTCAGAGGTTTAAGCTTAGAAAGTCTATGCCAGTGCAGCGAAAGATGTGTGCCAGCAGGCCAAGGTTTCTGTGCTGGAGCCAAGAAGCAATGCTCAAAATAAGGACCAGGGCTCCCATAAAAAGTAGCACAGTCATCTTCAGTGACAATGAGGTCCCAAGTTCCTCTGATGATGAGAACAATCGAGTACATATCAGGAAGCCAGCATGACAAACTTCTCCTGGGGATTCAACAACACACATCTTTCCCTCTAGAGCCAGGAAGGGATGCCCAAAGTAAAGATCAAAGTCCCCCCAAAGTGAACTGCAGCCATTCTCAGCAACAAGGCCCCGAGCTCCTCCAATGTTAATAGCTGAGTGCATGTCGGAGAGGTCAGCATGACAAACTCCTCAGGAGAACCAGCAGCTCCAAACAACAGCACTTAGAAGAACCCATAACACTACTCCTCCTCTCCAGGTCTCTTTTTTATGCTGGCAACCATCCTCAGGTGGGCCACCCACGCTCAGCACCACGCTGGTCCAGTTCAGCTGGTGTTTAAGTTGATCCTCAGTTACCAATCCACTGCCTGCTCCAAGAGTGTCCTTCATTGTACATTTTTCCCCTTTGATCTTGTCTGTCTCTCTCATCCGGCTGTAACTTTTTTGGCCTGGGAAGTTCTAGTGGTTCTTTAAAAAATATTTATTGAAATAATGCACTAGAGTAAACAAATGAATGATTTTAAACTACTCATTTTTTTTCACATTCTTGAATTTGAGTCCCTATGATCCTCTCTCTAGACTCTTTAATTTCTGGGTTAAAGAGATCTAGGCAAGACTGATTTGCACTAGTGGCTTGTGGAAAAAAAGTTTCTACTACTTACAGCCACCTACGTTGCTGGTTACCTACTTTTCAGAAAAAATATAGTAGAAGACCTATGTGATTTTCTGTTTGCAACTTTACTTCTACTGTCTTCATCTCTATAGGAAAAGAGTAATAGTAGTTTTATAGCTTTCACATTGGTTTCAACTTACTGCCTTGTTTTGTCCTGACAGAAATGAGAATTAGAAAAGACGTAACTAACCACATGCATATTTGAGTTGCTTTCCGTCTCTAAGAATAAAAGAATACTTATTCCTTTGGGCTTTGGATTCCAAAGTGGTTTTACAGGAAGCTTCCATTGAGCTTTGTTGTGCTTCTCCTGGAAACATAACTATGAAGAATAATGCAGGATTTCAGATAAATAATATTTTGGACTTTCTATGAAGAGATATTTTTAAATCACAGGGCCTTTAAAATGTAAAAGCTTAGAAAAAATGCCCAATCAATTTAGTTTTCTTCTTTTGCTCTAGGTTTTGGGTCCTTTTTGATCACAGACAATTATCTCCCAAGTCATTCTGTTCTTCCTTTGACTCTGATGCCAGAGATCTTCATCCGGGGGCCTGGTCACGTCTAATGTGGTTTGGCCAAGGAGAGAGATCCTGGGATCTGACCTGGCATCAGACCTAGCAGGTAAGTCAACTGCCCCTTTCAATCAACTTTTTTAGCTGGGAAAATGCCTTCCTATCTCTCTGTTCTATGCTGAGGTTAGCAGAGTATTTCTACAGTGCTTTGTAACTGGGTGCTAGGCCCTTAGAGACTACCATTTCTCCAGTATAACAAAGGAGGAAACCACTAAACTCCAGTATAACAAAGGGGGAATAATTATAAGATGTTTCTGTTCTATTTCAATACATTGACCTATACAACCAAAAGGAGAAAGTTTTACTGAGAACTTATAGCAAGCCAACTATGCATAAAATAACCTACTTTTGTTACTTTATGTAGTTATTACTAATATTTAATCCCATCTTGCAATTAGCCAAGAAAGCCAAGTATGGTGTAATGCCACCAATCAGGAGGCCATCAAGCAGAAGGATTGCTGCAAGATTGAAGCCAGTGTAGGCTACATAAGGAATTCAAGGCCAACCTGGGATATATAGAGACCCTTCTTAAAAAGAAAAATTATCCAGGGAATTGAAGGCCAGGAGAGTTTCATTCATTGCATTATGATCACATGGACAGTAAGCAGTAAAGCTCAGAACTGAAATACTACCAAGTGAAATCATTTTGAACCAAGGCTTGATTTCTAGGCTTATGGAGAAGGGCCAAAGCTGCTGTACTCACAGAAGAGAAAGTGGAAATTTAAAAGATGGCAAATGAATTCATCCACCTGAGGGGATAGGAGAAGGGAACAAAAACTTTAAAATATTTACAGTGTCAGAAAGAAATATATTCTATTATAACTGGGTCCCTAGACTTTTCAGGACCAGGGACACATATCTGTGATTCCCAGCACTTGGCAGGTTGAGACTGAAGGACTGTGAGTTCAAGGCAAGCTTAGATTACATGGTGAGATCTTGTTTCAACAATAATGAACAAATAAATAAAGAAATAAACATATTACTATATCTAATTTCTGTATCAGTAAGTTTAAAACTGGCTTAATTGGGTGTTTCAAGTTTAGGAGTCTCTCAGAAATGTTCCATCAACACTTGGGCCAGAGCTGCAGTCACCTGGAAGCTTGAGTTTCCAAAGATTGGAAGATCCCCTTCCAAGCTGGCTCACTAACATGACAGGGCCACAACTGGCAGGAGGGCACCGTTCCTCACTGTGCTAACTCCTCCACTGGGCCATCTGAAGATCTTCATGACAAGGCAGTCAGCTTTTCCCAAGGTTAAGTTACCAAAGAGATAGAAAAGGTGGAAGTTACACAGTTTATGATCTAGGAAGTCACATGCCTCATTTCCACAATGTCTTCTAAAGTGGGAGGGGACTACCCAAGGGCATAAATATCAGAAGAAAGGATCACTAGGGACCATTTTGATGACTGGTTACCACACAGAGTGCTTACTTTATGCTTACCGGATCTGGACCTTCGAGAGTTTAACAATTACAAGGAAGGGCCCAGTTCGTCCATTAATGGCATTTCACTTTACATCTGTTTTGGGTTATTCTTGGTACTACTTTTCCTGATGGAACAATTCCCCACGTTGGCTTCCTTATTTTGTTTGTTAACAAGCAGAGCAATAAGAAGACATGGTTGCTTAAAAGAAGCTGGGAAAACAGAAAAAAAATCTTTACTGAGGAATATTTT
Organism: Dolichotis patagonum; assembly: GCA_004027295.1. Lineage (NCBI taxonomy): Eukaryota > Metazoa > Chordata > Mammalia > Rodentia > Caviidae > Dolichotis > Dolichotis patagonum. Next base: position 10,096 of record PVJX010011185.1, on the reverse strand, counting down.
TAGGCTGATAACCTTTAACTCTAATGTTCTGGAAAAGCACTTATAGCTGACAACGATACGAATTATAACAGTGGATTTTTCACAAGGGTTAGACATTAACAGGCCTAAAGGACAAATGGGGAGAGTCTAAAATATCATGGCTCACCAGTTATAGTTAAGTAAAGAAACAAAGACCTCAGTGTATAATACATTTATAATCATTTGTTAGGTCTTAGACCTAAAGTAGTCCCACACAGCAAAATGAAATCTTAAGGTTACACATTGTATGCAGTCCTGATCTGGCCACCTGGCTGTTTATTTGCAAAATAATTTATGCAGCATTCCCAGGTACCATAGTCTACATCCAATGATATCAGAAAAAGGGGCATTCTTTAATGACCCTTCCTCATCTTGCTGGGGACTTAGACAAAATCTCAGGGAAAGAAGATGGGGAAAAACAGTGTTTTTGCTACTTTCTTGTCACTGGGACACAATACCTGACACCCACAACTTAAAGGAGGAGAGGTTTACTTTGGTTCACAATTTTCGAGATTTCAGTCTACAGCTGGCTGGCCCAAAGACAGGACAACATGGCAGAGGGGCATTGCAGAAGAGAAAGAGCTCACAGCATAACAGCAGGAAGAGATGAAGGGAAAAAATGATAGTTCTAGGCCACAAACCTAGTGACCCACCTACTCCAACCAGGCTTCAACCTCCCAACTTCACATTTAGCTATAAAATCATCAGCAGATTAGTCAAGTCTCATGATCCAATCACCTCCCTCAAACCTCACCCATAAAGCACATGAGCCTTTGGGGGACATCCAGCTAAAAACCTTAACATTGTCTGACTCTTTAAGTTTCTGCCATCCCATCAGAAGGGAGTTTGAAATACAAAAAGTTGAATTATTATAAAATTTACATTTATTACAGATCTAGTTTATAGAATGACACTCCTAATTGCCATGTTTGTTACTCAGTAAACATCTGTTAAGTGAATAATAGAATGAAAAATAAAAAGTCAACAAAGATTCAAGGTTGCCCAGGGTAGAAGCTGTTTGATGAGGCAGAACCAGTTAAGATGGACAAAGAGAAAGACAATGACTGCTGGGCATGGCAACACACAACTGTAATCTCAGAATTCTGGGAGGCTGAGGCAGGAGGATCATAAATTCAAACTCATCCTGGGCAATTTAGTGACATAGCAAGACTCTGTCTCAAAATTTTAAAAAAGGGCTGAGGATATAGCTGAGTATAAAGGCCCTGGGCTGCCGTGTTCAATCCCTATTACTGGAAATACGGCCTGGAAGTGGTGGTAACCCCTCTCCATTAGTAAGTGGGACATTTTCCTGGAGGTATTTTCTCTAAGCCATGTAAGCAGGGTTTTACTTTCTGGTGAGATGCCTCCAAAAGAAAAATGACCAAGTTTAGCTTCGGGTAACGTGTGTGAAAGCATTTGGTACTGTGGTTGATATTTAATAATGAAGTTTAATACATCTTATTGTCAGCGTATTTGTACTAACCTAGTTCATCCAATCGGTTCGCGACCCCGCCCCTTCTGGGCCCGCCTCCTTCGACTCGTAGGGTTGGGCTCTTCCTCCGCTTCCGGTGTCTGGACCCGGGAGCAAGCGGCTTCCGGTGTCATGGCGGCCTGAAGTCCCGGGAGTCCGCGAGGCGGCTGCAGGCCTCTCCCTGCGGAGCCGCTGGTCCGGCGTACGGGGATGTGACCACAGGCCCTTCCAGCCTGCCTCGGGCGTCGTTCAGCTCCATTGTCAGCGCCCTCAGCCTACACCGATGGCGGGGTCCGGCTGTGCATGGGGAGCGGAGCCACCGCGGTTTCTGGAGGCCTTTGGGCGGCTGTGGCAGGTACAGAGCCGCCTGGGGAGCGGCTCCTCGGCCTCGGTGTATCGGGTGCGCTGCTGCGGCACCCCTGGCTCTCCCCCCGGCGCTCTCAAGCAGTTCTTGCCTCCAGGAACCACCGGGGCTGCGGCGTCGGCCGCGGAGTACGGTTTCCGCAAAGAGAGGGCGGCGCTGGAGCAGTTGCAGGGTCACAGAAACATCGGTAATTGTCGCTGCTTCCCTTCTTGCCCAGGTCCCAGTCCAAGCAATCATGCACTTCTAGGCCTGGAAGCCTCTCTTTGATCAGTTAGGCGGGAGAAGCGGGTCTGGCCCCTAGTAATCACCCGATGCAGGCCCCTTTCCTAGCCACCTTTCATTTTATTGCAGCCTGCCTGAAGGACGGTGGTGTCTGTTGTGTGCTTTGCCTAGTGTCCCATAGTAAATGCATTTACCGATTCTCAGGAGAATACCGCACTCATTAGCGTAGAGAAGTATCTTTTCTAGTGAAAAGAGGTATCTTTGCTGGATTGTCATCATTCCATACCAGTGAGAAATGGGAAATAGTCTAGAGCTATGACATCACAGCTACCGGAATAACGTCCATGCTATCAACGGATACATCTTTAATGTGCATTTGAAAGAAATGATTCAGTATTGCACAGCATTCTTTGTAGAAGCATGAAATTTAGGAATTTTTTTTTGCTTTGGTAAGATTGTTTCATGACTCAGAATGTTACATATATAATGAACATTGGTGCTTATCAGTGAAAACAATCTTAATTGTCATTACACCAGCAGAGAGCTTATAATTAGTGATAGATTTGGTTAATTAAAAAAAGGACTTTTTGGCAAGTGTAATCCTTATTTAATTGAATAATGACCTTGTTAATAACAGTGTTAGAGAAGACTTGCCTATCACTGCATGTTTTTTAAGCTTGCTAAATGGTGTATCTTTATAACCTTGATCATGAAGACAGAATTTCTGCAGACCTTGTTTCAGCAAGAGTAGGTTACAGTGTTATAAAGTGCTGTTTTGGATCAAAAAGCAAACTTCATTTTTTTAAAAAAGTTACTTTAATATTATGATTTTTATTTTTAATAATTTGAATTTGGCACCTTAAGTGCAGGTTTACTCACCACTGATTGCTTGTTGAAACGCAGTTTAAATCACTGTGCTTTATTTAATATCTTTGATTTGTAATAAACTGGTGAAGGTTGTCTCATTTTAAAAAAAAATAATTTAGTTGGCTGAAGATCTTACAGAAAAAATAGTGGAAGCTTTTTCAACCAAATTACTCTTATCTAGGCTATTTCAAATTTATATTGCAGAATTATGTACATAAGTAGTCATTTACTGAATGATTTTTAAGGCATTGTAATTTGTTACTTTTTTTAGTGACTTTATATGGAGTCTTTACAATCCACTTCTCTCCAAATGTGCCATCACGCTGTCTGTTGCTTGAACTCCTGGATGTCAGTGTTTCGGAATTGCTTTTATATTCCGGTCACCAGGGTTGTTCCATGTGGATGATACAGCATTGTGCCAGAGATGTTCTGGAGGCCCTTGCTTTTCTTCATCATAAGGGTTATGTCCATGCAGACCTCAAACCAAGAAACATATTGTGGAGTGCAGAGAATGAATGTTTTAAGCTCATTGACTTTGGACTTAGCTTCAAAGAAGGCAATCAGGTAAGAAATGCCTTTTCTTTTCCCTTATGGTTTAAAATCTAGTGGTCTAAACTACATATTTTGAAATAACAAGGACAATTTAGTTGGAACTGAAGTATTTTAGCTAAAACACCAAAATACCTGGAGAGAAAAGCAAATCAAAAGATTTTTAGGGCCACATGAAGAAAGGATATGTGTTTGGATCAGGAAGGAGAAACTAGTAGGGCATAGGAGTTAATAAAAGTACTTAACCTACATAGAATGCTCGAGCATTATTCTACGAGCATTTGGTTAATTACTGAGTTACTGTTCTGATATCTTCAGTATTTCATGGAAAATTGCATCTGACAGATCTGGCATATTATTCTCCATGTTTTATCAGCTCTTTGAAGAGTGTCCTTTTTTTATCAGCAGTGCCTAATACATAAGAAACTGCCTATAGAAGACTTATTTGTGAGAAACTGTATAGAAAGTGTATAACTTGTCTGTGGGAATTTTCCAATTAATGACCCAAAGACTGAGCATTTTTGAAATTTAGCTTGGCAATTTTACTGCATATGTGAAGAAGTAAATACACTCGGTTGAGATAGATGGAAAGTGCACAGCTTTTTAATGGTTATAATATTTATTCATTGTCTTTAGGATGTGAAGTATATTCAGACAGACGGGTATCGGGCTCCAGAAGCAGAATTGCAAAATTGCTTGGCCCAGGCTGGCCTGCAGAGTGACACAGAGTGTACCTCAGCTGTTGATCTGTGGAGCCTAGGAATCATTTTACTGGAAATGTTCTCAGGAGTGAAACTGAAACACACAGTCAGATCTCAGGAATGGAAGGTAAACTGCACTAGTGTTTTGCTTTGGGGTCCTTAAGAATCACTTTATGATGAGTTTTATTAGGGAATCCAGTTGTATCCTTTTCTCCAAACTCTTCTTGCCTTATTTATGGCACCTTAAATGCTACTACTTGTTCTTGTAGTTATATGCTAATGAACATTGCATTTTCACTGGTCTTACCCTTGGTTCTAGCATGTTGTGTTTGATAAAACAGTTAAAAGATGAGCTCATTTTCCTGAAGAAGCAAAGTGATTTCTTGGCATAGTAATTTAGTTAATATCAGTTTCTAATGTATTATAATAGGAACTGTAGGCTAGAAAATAATCTCTACCCAATGCTTTATAGTTTAAAACAGTAATTTAATATGTAATCTAATTAAGTTCTTTCAACTATTTTGTGAGGATAGAGTGGATATTGCTGATTTTTTTGTGATCCAAGAGAGACTTGATTTTTTTTTTTTTTGTAACAGGGATCGAAGTCATGACCTTAGGCTTACCAGGCAAGTGCTTGAGCCTGTGAGCTAAATCCCTGGCCATTGCTTGTTTTTTTTCAATAAATGAAAAGCTCAGCTGGGTTTGGTGACACACTCCTGTAATCCAGTACTCTGGGAGGCTAGAGTAGGAGGATTGTATGTTAAACCCCAGGCTGGGCAACTTGGTGAATGAATGAGACACTGTCTCAAAAGGAAGAATAAAAAAGGGCCGGGCATACAGATCAGTGTAAAACCCCTGCATTAATTCACAGTACAGAAAAAACAAAGACAACCAGAGATGCAGCTGTATAGAACAGCTTGCTTCAGATCATACATCTGGGTGTGCAGATCATACATGTGGGTGTGCAGACCAAATTCTGTTTCTTTTAGAGGTTCCTCAGTTTACACTGCTTCATGTCTATTTATATTGCATATATGAATATGGTAATATGATCACTGTTTATATCATTGTTTCTGTGGGAACATTGAATTTTAACTTCTAAACCTCTGACATTGAAATTATTATATGTTTACAATAAAGTTAAGAATTGTTTTCAAATACAGTGGGACTTTAATGTGATCACACCAGTATCTTTTGGTCTGGGTTTGATAAATAATATAGCTTTGGGGTTATTACTGATCTGAAATTAAATTCTTCAAAATTAAACAGGTATTTAATATAAAATGTTTTCATTAAGCAATAACTATTTTTTGAGTTTCTAATATGTAACATGCTATATGACTATTAGAGTATAACAGAGAGAGTTTTATTTCTATTAAAACTTTCAGTTATTGATGTTTGGTGTAGCAGTTTCTGGAAGGAATGCATTTAACAGCCTAATGAGTAAATTTAGTGCTTATTTTTGGCCAAAAAAATGTTGCCATGAGGTAAAACCAGTATCATTCTTTATTGTTAGTACTCCAAACAGTCAAGAGGCCAATCCAAATATAGATTGATTAACTGAATTAACCTTGACTATCTGTTAACCTTTTGGACTGTATTTGTTTGGCCCAGAGCTTATTAGAATTAGGTCACTTTCAAATTTGTACGACATGTAGAGGTACAGTGTATTAATGGAGTCCTGAATGTAGACCTTTCTAGGTAAAACATTGTTTTATCAGTTACTATAAGGCAAAATTACCCACTGGTATGTTTAGGGCTTATGTCTTGCTTTCATTTCTTACTGTTATTTATTTAGGTCTTCTAAACCATGCTGTATGTTCTAAAGAATGAGAATAATAACATGTGTCATAACAGTATTGAGGTTAAAAGATGAAATGATGCTTAGTTTTTAGCATAGTATATCACCCATGATAAGAATTCAGTAAATTTAAGTGATAATATGGTAGCAGGTCATTTTGTTTTGCTTTGTTTTGTTTTGTTTTGTTTTGTTTTGTTTTGTGCAGTACTGGAAATTGAACCCCATGATCTTCTCACTGAGCTATATCCCTATCCCTTTTTTTACATAGGGTCTGACTAGGTCACTAATATGCCTAGGTTGAACTTTAATTTGGGATCCTCCTGCCTCAGCTTTCCAGAGATTACAAGTATATGGCACCACACCCAGCTTGTATCAGGTCTTTCACTCATGTACAGCAGTCCACATTCTGAGTTAGCATAGCACGCAAAGAAAAAATATGGTGTTCCATAAAAATTTAGAGTATTAATAACATGACAACATTTTAATACTTATTTTCTCAGTGATAGTTTATTTCTATCAGAAAATCAACTGAAGACCATTAGACACTGACTTACTTGTTACACATTCATTTCCTCACTTTGCATTAAATTATATTTTTGCATGATCACCTGTGTTAAACATTCATGGAGTGCCCGGTACTGTGTTAGATACTGAGAATAGAGAAAAAAACACGTTCCTCCTCTCCAGAATTTACGATTATGTATAGTCTCCTCTGTCAAGTTTGTAAGTGCTCAGGAATGCTTGGCTCTCAAGTTTTCTCTGGTGTATTACTTACAAACAGTGCTGTGTGCCTAGTACTCCATACCTACAAATTGAATTTGAATAACCTAAAGAAGGCTTTTCTCTTTTCTTAAGGCAAACAATTCTGCTATTATTGATCACATATTTGCCAGTAAAGCAGTGGAGAATGGCGCAATTCCAGCCTATCACCTAAGAGACCTTATCAAAAGGTACGTTACCTGTTCTGTAAACTTGCTTTTGCACGCATTCACTACGTGAAAGTGTCTTCCTGATGAATTTCTATTATTTCTCATTTGCTTGATCATTTAAGAGATTTTACTCCTTTAGAAATAAGAATTTTAGCTTAGATATCCCACCTAGGCAGGCTTCTCAGGAGAAACATGACTATTCAAATAGTTTCACAAAGTTTATTTTCAAAATAATGTTTATTCACGGTGGGTACCAGATGTTAAACTCTTCTGGTAGCTGTTTTTTCAGTGGAAGGTAGGTGCTGGGCCATTATACTTTCGGCATTTTGTATATGTGTCAATATTATATATTTGATGGAAAACAGTTTTTAGAGAGAAACTTTTTATTCACAAAAGACCAGATTTGCTTTTGGACTAGTCAAAAAATTTTTTTTGAATAAAGTAGTTCTCAATTATATTTCAAACTATTAGCATTGAAAACTCTGTGAGAATAGATACAGTATTTCTAATACTTGAATAAATTCAAATATAATAGATACTTGTGAAATAACAAATGCTGTAATATGTATTAACAAATGCTAGGCTTTTTGAGTTTCTAGCATAATGATCTAAATAATAATTACGATGCTTAAAAAATGTGACTTTCTTGGTTAAGTAACAGTATTGTAGTTGTTTTGGAATATTGGCCTTACAGATACTCAAATTAGCTTGAACTTTATATTTTTAAATAAAGTCACCAGAAGTTGGACTATGTTATATGGACATCCAAATTTCAACCAGTTTCTCCTAATGGTAACACCTGACATTACTGAAGTACAGCATCAAAACTATACATTGGTGTTGGTGCAATCCACAGGATTCATGCAGATTTCACCAATTTTACACATACTGTTTTGTATATGTGTGTGTTTTGCAGATTGTTTTAAAGTACCTGTCTGTGGCTGATTGATAATGGATTTTGCAAATTCCAGTTCACATTGATGAAATGGCAGTGTAAAATTCAATAATGGACTTTTTTCTTGAAGTCAAATTATTTATTGAATTCTAAGGTTGATTTTTTTTTTAAAGTAATAGTCCCCCCCCTTCATTATACAAATAAAACTAAATTTGTTTACTACAAAAAATTGTGTTGAGGAAATAAAAAATATAAACTGAGTTTTTTTTTAACTTTATTTAAAGAGAAAACAAAACAAAACAAAGGGTAGCAACAATACAGTATTCCAAGGAAAAAAGGAAAAGAACAACAACAAAAAAACCTAAAAAAATTATTGCTTGATAAATTACATACTGACTTGGAAATAGTTGTTCAATTTACAAAGTTAAAACATGTAAAGTAGACATTCAAACAGCGAGACTGTCAACAGTTCTGCTCCACGATCTGACAAAAACAGCAATATGGTCATCCATCTTACCCACTCAAATATACATGCAATTATATCAAAAGGGTAAAATTAAACACAACAAAACAGAGCAAAGTGGATCACAAAAAAGCAATGTAAGAGACATAAATTTCAAAACTAGACAATCGGAGATACTCACTCTCTATCATATTGACTCTTGTTTTGGTCCAAATAGTTGTATGGAATTGATCTGAGCAGGATGAGCAGGATGAGAAGGGCATTTCAAGTCTTCAAGACCAGACATTAGGGAAGCCAAGAATGGCTGTCATAGTGTCTATCATTGTTCTCAAAACAGCTGTCCATACCTTAATATGTGTTGAATTTAAACAAGGCAAAGCAAGCTAAGATCACTTTGAATGAAAAGTGATAGTTTTGCTGGACTTCACATCATGACATTATGGAATCAGCACTGGGTATTGTAATGTCTCTTTTTCTTAAATGTAGTTGTTCATTTCAACATGTGTTATATAGTTGGTTCTCGTAAACTGTTTATAAGCTCTACACATGCATGAGTCTCTACTTGTATATCTATCATTTCTGTATTAGGAGGAAAAACAATACAAAGCAAGATAAAACAAAACAATTCCTAGAAAAGCATGAGGCAGAAAAGTCACATAAAACCGGAATACAAGGTGATCTACAATGGTTACCATGGTGTCTCAGCAGTGTATACCAACATTAATAAAAACGAAGCATTGGAGATATTACAAGACTTCAAAAGCAAGTAATAATCAAACCAGAGTGGGTATCTTAGTGAATCTTGTCATCTTCAGTGTAGTTGCCTATACACTTAGACTTGATGTTATCCATCATAACAGATTTAAATAAAATCAGTCAATACAAAGTAGCAATCTAACAAACCAGATACAAATAAGGTCAGTCATAATAAGACAGTGTAAGTTATAAAGGGCTTCAGATTAAGTTGATAGGAAAATTAGGGATGATTACTATAATATGGCCTCTTATTTTTGGGATAGCTGACCATGTCCTCAAGTCTAGTGTAAGTAGACAAACTGGAACAGCATGTAATCCATCCAAGCAGAGTGGTGAGAATAATGTAAATTTTAAATCTTGTTACCCCATTAACAATATCCTCTGCCTTCCTTTTTTAGACAGTTCCTCCCCTTTCACTGCCATGGGGTGCACTGCTTGTTTTGCGTCTCACTGCCTCCCTATATAGAGCATCTCAATGGACCCTATTTCCTGATCTACTCTGCCTGTGTTTCTCTCTGTTATTATTTCGAGGCCCTCCATACTAGAGATTATAGCCATTCTTCTCTGCTTCATTTCTGCTGTTCTCTTTTTCTGCCATTGATAGTCTATTTTTCTCTTCCACTTCACTGTCTGCCTCGTTCACTGAGGCCTCTCTGCCACTGTTCCTGAAATGCTCCTATTCTTGTTCTCTCTCCCTAGAATGTCCTTCAGTATTTTTTGTAGGGTTGGACTGGTGGTCACAAATTCTCCTAGTTCCTCTTTGTCATGGAAGCATCTTTTTTCTCCATTAATTTCTAGAGAGAGTTTTGCAGGATACATCAATCTGGGCTGGAGGTTGTTCTCCTTCAGTGCTTGAATTACTTCACTCTAAGCTCTTCTTGACCTGATGGTCTGTGTCGAGAAGTCTGCCGTGATTTTGATGGGTTTTCCTTTATAGGTGATCTGTTTCTTTTCTCTGATGGCTTTTAATATTCTGTTCTTATATTGAATTTCTGGGATCTTGATTATTATGTGTCTGGGTGTAGCTCTGTTTTGGTTGTAGGTGGCTGGAGTTCTGTAT